>VDFB02036608.1:0-50979 GCA_007258455.2 Sequoia sempervirens
GTACAATCCCAAAAAGGATAAACTCTAAGAACATCGGTTTCTTAGTGAACAGGTTTCAAAGATGAAAACCCCCAATCATTACATTTCTGCTCGCACAGATTTAATTCAAGATGAAGAGTTGTGTTGCCCTTGTAAAATAATTGCATTACAGTAATCCAAGCTATGTTTCCCATAATCTCGTAAACAAAATTAAACCTGACAAACATCTTAAAACATCACTTTCAAGTCTCAATACCATTTACTTTTATGTTTCCCTTTTACATTTTCCATTTCCTATGAAACAGGGATGAACTACAAAAAGATTTTTATAACACTGGATATGCTAGTTTAGACAGACTGCTCCTATTTTATTTTTGTCATAGGCCATAGATTTCATGATTTCAAACTTCATTTGTATATATATTTTCTCATCTGACTATGGTAGTATGACATTAAATGAATTGGTAAATTACAGATCATGTGGTACCGTTCATTAGACAATACAATTGCATGATTGGTACCATTTTTAAGCTAATATTATGTTCATCTTTGTCAGTTGATTCTCACACTAAGTAGATAAGAAGAGACAAAGTTGTTTTCATCCTATTTCCAGTATCTGGTAACATGAGATTCAAGTAGGATGAGAGTAAAAAAATTGAGACATAATTTTGTGTCTTAGAATCAGTAACCAAAAATGATCACATTACACAAATCCAATCAAATTCAATATGGAACTCATACGAACATTTAATGCAAGATTTATATAGTAAAACTCAATCTAAACTTTATTGCAAGTGGATCAGATACAAAAATTGCAGAGGAGCTTTATAAAAGCCTAACCTGAAGCTTCATGATGCAATATTTATTGAAGTATCAATAGCTTTATAATTCTTACCTGAAGCATCCACACTACCTCAGATTGAAGTGTTGGTGTGCATGAAAGAATGTTTCATCAAGATTCTAAAATACTAAATTATAATTCTTCCTTATAAAGTTACAAACCCTTTACTGTATTTTCTAAGCCTCTTACTTTTTCCTGGAGAAATTACAACCCTTATACTTTATTTCCTAAACCTCATCATAAAGAAAATTTTCAGTGGAATTCATTGTCCCCTCAACGGCTTGGATTTAAATATTTCTTACACCATTATACTTCTTATTTATTGAGAAAGACAACATACCTTTGTAAGAGGAAACTTTGGCCCTTGAAAAAATGTTAGTAGTTTCAAACAATGTTCTCTAAGAATCCATGCATTAAAAATTGGAGAACTAGAACAGTAGTAGAGGATAAAAGAGCAAACAAGTCACAACCAAAAATCTCCACAAGTAGTACGAAGAACATAATAGTTTTTTCAACTTCCACTAATTACTGAATACGCCTTTGCTACCGATTTCCTCTCTCACTGCCTTTTCTTTTTTTGCATCTATTTTTAATGTAATCTTTGTACACAGACGTTCTTTCTGAAGTGCCCTCCTCATTTACATTTAATTAAATATTTTTTTGTGTAGAGTAGTCAATGTTAAAATAATTGTCATCTTACTTGGAGGGGTGTTCTTAATCGGCACGCAAACTACAATTTGTGGGGTTCCCATCGGCGTCGGACTGGGGGAAATGTCAGTGGGGTTCCCCCATGTAGAATAGCCTATTGGCTAATTAAATGCAAATGAGTATTTGCCTTATATGATTTTGTGTACAAATATTGGTTGAAATAGAACAATGTGTATGTAACTTATTAAAACAACACATGGAAAAACTTAAATAGAAATACAATACAAAAAAGGAAACTTCAAATTATGTGTAGAATAAGGATATATATACAATGATGAAAATCTAATGTTTTTATGGAATGTTTAATTGCCATTACAAGAATGTATTCAATTGAACACAATGGTATAGATATATTTTATATTTTGTGCAATATTGTCACACAGTCATATTGAATTCCAATGTATCTGTAATAAACAAAAGATCTATTTAGTATTTGAAAAATAACTAATAAAAAACACAATGTTGAAGTTGAAATTCAATACAAATTATTAGTTACCATTAGTAGAGTAGTTTGTAGGTGTTAGACAATGAGAAAATAATGTAAGTGAGCCATGAGTGGAGCCTACAGTAAAGGAAAAAGAGATATAATTTACAACAAATAAACTATATAAATATTGGTAGTAATGTCAATAAGAAAGTGACATATTTGTAATAGTTCAAATGTACTTTAAGTGTTTGAAGATTTTGAATTTTACACTGCCTTCAAACAATTCTCTTTATTTTTTCGACAAGCAACATTCAAGCTTTGTTGCATGTGTGCATATCTTTGGAATGTGGAGGTTGAGTGTATGTGAAGAATTTGTAGATCAAGAACTTGTGAAATAGTTGTGAATTTCAACCCTTGTTGGTCTATGTTTCCAATGTCGATTGTGGTCCTTGGAAGTGTTAGGCCTTGTGACTTGTGTATTGTTAAGGCCCATGCCATTTTAAGTGGAATTTGGTGGTGAAGCCCATGACTTAGTGGGGTTATTGGGACATTGTTTGAATTTTTATAGTCCCATCCTAGTCCAATGTAATGTTTGAAATCAACAACAAACAAGGGAAGTTGAGGAGGTTTTTCATTGTCATTATATACAATTGTTTTTACTTGACCAAGTGCATCATTCACGAGCCTTGTTTCAACCCATAAATTTGAACATAACATGACCTCTTGGTCAATAGATAACAAAATCTAAGCTTGAATTAGTTCTTTATACAGATTTGAGTATGTTGACCCCCTAAGTTGCTCTGCAATGAAAAGGGCAACAAACGTTGCCAAAGACAACATATATTTGTTGTGTAGTAACACCAATTCAATTGTTGCAAATAGATGTATGGAAAACAAGAAAACAAATTTTTCTATAGAGTTACTGAGGAAATTGAACATGACATTAGAACTTTCCAATCATTTTATGTAGGCTTTGCATTTCATAGATTGGAGAGATGTGCATAGAAAGAAATTTGTGAAGGAGCATCACCAACTTGTTGAAATATTCTAGTACATCAATTTGTAAAGGTTTGGGTGTAAACTTGAGAGAACCTATCATTCTTTAGGGTTATTTCCTTGTAGCACAAGGTCAATGTTGGAGCTACTGCTAGCATCTGATGTTTCAGCTAGCCTTGTTGGTGTGCGATGTGCATGCCATGGCCTATATGTAGAAGAGAACCTTTCCCATTGTGCTATAATTTGATGTACGAAGGATCCAAATGCAATGTCAATGTTACAAAATGGGTGGGTATAGAATAAGTTCACTCCAACAAAATTCATGAAATTTTTTGTTGTCTCTTGTAAGAATGCTTGTGAACTGAGGTGAGACAGAAACAATTGCATTTTGGAGGCGTTGCTTCCATTGTTCTTTTTTGTGAGACTCTTTGATGGTTCATTTTTGGGTCACTTTAATGAGAGGCATAGCCACTAACTGTATGGATTGAGTGATGCAGGCATCAATTTAGGTAGGTGATGTGGTAACCAACATGGGCAAGATTGATACATGTTGAAATTTGTGGTGGTTAACATTTAAAGAAACAAATACCCTACTAGATATGGAGAGGATTAATTGTAATAAAAGGTGGCAAGTCTCTTGGGCACTAATATCATGATCCACAAGGCTATCAATAAGCATTTTTCTAAATGAATTTAGGGCAAGCATTTTTTATTCTAAAGTGGTTGAAATGTGAGATAACATGACATGATATGTTTTGGATTTGTGCTCAGCTTTTGCTGCATATTTTGTAATATATTTGAGAACAACATCATTGAGAGTTTGGGCTAGCAATCTACATTAACCCTCCAGATAGAGATGATAGATGGGTTGTGAAGGTTCAAGTGGTCATCATTGCACGCTGGTGTGTGCTTTCGTTGGCTAGTCTCATCATTTAAAGACTTGACTTATCTTGCATGGACAATGGTGCTTTATCGTGACAAACTATAGATGCTCCTTTTCTCCTAAGGCATGTCAGAAAAGTACATGTGTGAACTGAGATCCTAATACCTGCAAGAGACAACAAACAAACACTTTAGAGGATTGAAATGCTAGTTAGAATCTAAGTTCCCCATGAAATCCATTCACAAAGCTTAAATTAGGAAAAGAGATAAAGAACACAATAAGAAACTAATAAAAGAGATTAAATCCTAATTAAACAAGAAAACTCTTGATCCCATGAGGGTATTGGTGCCAATTTGATGTGAATATTGGCCCTTTCCCAACTCCAATTATGTAATGTTGATGATTGATGAAAAGTGATCCACTTTGTTGAAGATTCAAGTATGCTTCATGGTGAAAAACCTACATAACTTAGCTAAGACTTGATGAAATTGATAGAAGTGCTAATGCTTGAGGATGGATTTGAGTATAGTAAGTTTTCTCAAATTGTGGATTCTAAAATGAGGAAAGAAGCCTCTTATTTATAGAATGACAAGTTGGAGAAATGCCCAAAATGAAGCAATGTGGGACTAAATTTCAACCAATGGAAAGGTGCCACTTGTCAAGAGATGTATGGATGAAGGATGTGCACATTTTGATGAATGTGCCCATAAATGTATAAATTTGAAATTTGAAAATGGTGAAATGACAAGGTGGAGGGAGAGTCAAATGGAGCAATGGCCACTTGGCTCAATGCAAAAGGACATGTAAGATGAAATAAATGCCTTGATGGAAGGACAAAATCCACTTGGATTTGAATTCAAATTTGAGAGAATATTCCTCCATTATGCCATGTTGAGAGAAAATAGAGATTTAATAAATGAATTAAATCTATTTTCATGTGCAAGTGGAAAAAGCTAGAGGATGGGACATGAATTGGGATTAAATTAATCAAAGGTTAATTAATTTAATGAAGGATTAGATGATGTGACAAATTTGACTTAGATTTATGAGTTTATTTAAATCAAATATTAGAAGAATGTGATTTTAGACTTAGTTAAGTAAATATTTGATTTATTTAACTAAAGGGGATGGTTGGTTAGCTTAAATTAAACAAGGTTTAAATTATTTAATTTAATAGATAGACCTTAGAGATTTAATCAAATAAAGGGAATTATTTAATTAAATATCATGGAAATAGGGTTAATTAGATTAGGTAAATTGATTTAATTAATAAGAGAGAGACTTAATTAGATAAAATGATTTATTTAATTAAAAGAGGAAAAATTGATGAATTTATTCAAATAAAGGTATTCAATTAAATGGTTAGACTGGGAGATGACTTAGGATGAAATGGTGTTAATAATCAGGATCAAGTATGTTAGTATATTTTCCATGTTTAAATTTTTCCCCTCTTTGAAGCAATGTACTTGGTGCGTTGGTTCAAAGAATAAACTGTCTTGATCAAAATTCAAAAATTATTTTATTTTTTTGGATGCCCCACTGCTACCCCAACGAATGAAGAATTACGCCAGTATACTAACCCCTAGAGGGATCAAGCGAAGAGTTCAATTTGAGGGTGATCTCACAAAAAAGAGGTTCAAGATTAGTTTAGCTCGAATGCTTGATGTAGACAGATGTGATGATGTAAACAATTCATCAGCCATGGGTAGCTTCATGTCTATTTTGATATATTACACAATTGATCCTAATTTTTACCATCACAAATGATCTAAATGAGATGATTATGATGTTTATATGTAATGCATGATATGATGATGCATGGATGATATGGATGCACATGATATGATATTATGATGGTTTTGTGATTATGCAAATGGATGATAAATGTATGGTTTATGAGATGCTTAGAATAGCCAATTTATATTATGCATTGATGAAATGCAATGCATGTGATACGATCAATGTTTCTTATATGATATGATATGATATGTAGTATGCTGACGATTTTTGGATGCAAGGTAGATGCATTAGCAATGATTTATGATTAACTATCATGGTACCATGTTAGCACGAAAAGCAAGAGATAGAAGAAAACAAGAGATTCCAACAAGACATGAGATGATGATGATGATGATGATGATTACTTTCCGAGGAGTTGGTATTTTCAAAGGGCCAATTACCTTATGTTTGATAACACACATAGGTACGATGCATCAAGGTATAAAGAACTAGGATGGCATTGTACCTAGTGTGATAGGCTTTGACTCGACCAATAGATAGGAGTATTCTTGTTCACACCTATCATATGGAAACCTTGCTAGGATGCACTTCAAAAGTTTCAAACATCTCAGACCAAAACATGGAAAGGTATAACCTATCAATGGAATAGTCAACAAGCTACCCAAAACACCCTCCATACATACCTAACAAAGCAAGTATTCT
The DNA here is from genome assembly GCA_007258455.2 of Sequoia sempervirens. Lineage (NCBI taxonomy): Eukaryota > Viridiplantae > Streptophyta > Pinopsida > Cupressales > Cupressaceae > Sequoia > Sequoia sempervirens. Next base: position 6,277 of record VDFB02036608.1, read on the forward strand.
CTAAGTTATATTACAAGAACATCCAACAAGCATAGCAGACAAAAGATAATGATTTTTTCCCCAGTCCTTTCTCTCTAGATCATTTTGATTAGACATCATCTAGAGATCATTAGAATGAGCACAATAAGATAAATCAAAAAGAAAAGATAAAGCACACAAAAAAGTTAATGTTCTTCATACCTCTAGTCAAAGGGATTTGTTTTGTTTAGGATAAGAACTGAAATGATTTCCAATAGATAATTCCCATTGTAGGAAGGATACATCCTAGGACATGTTAGTGGATGGTGGCACGTAGTTTTGTTTATCCAAAGTGTTTTGCCAAAGATAATACCCATTGTAGGAAGGATACATCCTAGGACATGTTAGTGGATGGTGGCAAGTTGATAGGTTGCTTTGAAAGGTTGTTGATACAAGTTTGATTGACATGTTTGCGACTGATCGAGAGTTTGATTTTGTGTTTAAAGGTTTGTTGCTTCGATTTTCATTTTGCATTTGAAGTTTTATTTTGGTGATTGTTATGCTTGTTGTTTTTTGTTTGCCAAAGTGTAAGTGTGACGATTTGTTTATTATGGATGAGATTATTGCAGGTGAAAGTGAAACAAGACGGATGGATTTTTTTAAATATTTGGATGGTTTTTATTTTTTGAAATGTTTTTGAGGCTATTTTTAGATCTTGAAAATTTTTAAATGTTTTGAATTTTTATTTTCAAATATTTTGGGGTTTTTTGAGCTTTTGACCAAGAGAATAACCTAAGAACCTATCCTAGGGCCCTCGGGGGTTGATCAATAGATTAGCCTTGCCTACATTATACATGTAAAGACCACATAGTTGGACTGACACAGACTCGATTATATGAACAAATGGATTGCCAGTTTATCATGATGGACTCCTAAAGGACTGACCTAAGTGTCTCGAGGGATGATCAAAGATCAACCTTGCCTATGTTCAAGGCTCAGAGACCCGTAGTTCGACAAGACGACTCTGTTTTTGACTTTTCTAACTAACTTTTTGACCTTTTTTTGAATTTTTGGTATGTTTTCAATTTTTTTCAATTTTCTTGGTTTTATGAATGTTTTTGGATTTTCTCACGATTTTGACGTTCTAGATACGGACATGTGTGATGATATCAGTGCTTTATTTGGGGATTTTGTTGAAAACCAAGCTAAGGTTGATTGATCAGATTAATGGATTGATGATGATAATATTGTTGAGGTTGCACAATAATGAAAGGATAGTGTTAAGAAACACAAGGATTACGATGGATATCCGAAGATGATAAGGGATTGATGATGATAAAATTGTTGAGGATACACAACAATGCAAGGATTTGATTGATCAAGATTGATGATGATAACATTGTTGAGGATGCACAACAATTCAAGGATAGTGTTAGGCAACATGAAGATTGGGAAGGATATCCTGAGATGATGATGGATTGATTGGATTTGATTGATAAGGATTTCGAAGTTTGGTTTGAAACAAAAGATGTTTTGGATGATTTGATGTGATGTTGAAGTACACATTAGATGTGACTAATTTAGTGATTATTTGGATTGATGTTCGATGAAAGATGAAGATTGATAAGGAATGTATTCTTGTCAAAATATGTCATGGGCTAGTGATTTGGATTCTGGATCACAAATGCTTGACCAATTTGATTTCTTGTTTTCCAATGTTCAGATCGCCACATAAGTTGGAGGATATAGATCAAGATTTATTCATGAAGCAAGATGTAAATATCTACCCCCAGTGTCTAGCAATGTATGGAATGTCATGGGTGGATGCTTGGATAGGTGTGTGGACAGATGGATATGGTAAGCATGCAAAGGATGCCAAGGATTATCTTGTGATAAGATAACGTTTTCGAACAGAGGATGCTCATTGGATAATGCTTCATGGCTTAGATAACATTAGGTAGGATAGGATCAATGAAAATGACCCATGTCAAGATGCTTACCATAAGCAAGTGTAAAGTGTGCACCAAAATTTGTCAAGATCAAGATAACTCAGACTATGGATGCAAATATATGCAAATGGATTGGATAAATGGTTCATTGATGAATGGATTTATTATGGCTGAGATGGATGGAATGTTGGATTTATTAAGGATAGGATGAGATGCTTCCACCTGAACTGGCGCACGCAGATGCTTGATTCTACACACAACGCCTGTTTTCCAGGTTTTCATCATGGTACTTGCCCAAAGCGCCACTGTAGTGGTTTTCACTAGAGGATGATTTATCTCTTTACTGTTTTAATCCGTCTTCTGATTTTTTTTTTGGATTTTCCTATTTTTTGTTTTTTTTCATTTTTTAGCGAGATTTTAAGCTCATGATGAACAATTTGGTGGTGTCAATGTAGATGCATCTATCATAATGTGCCATCGATATCCTATTTGAAGAAGTTTTTCCAAGATACATGCATTTGAATACAACTTTTGAGATTCCTAATCTGCTTTGTTGATACCAAAGTTAACTTTGTCTTTGTGTGCACATCGCGATAGAGTGCCTTCTAAATCCTTATGATGAAGGGTCATTGTCAATACATGGTCAATGTGAGAATTGGATATCATGCATGGAGGCATGGATGGAGTGTGTTTAGGGATAAAATATGGATTGGTTGATAGTTTGGAACCTTTGACTCTCCAAAATTGGGAAGATGAGCAATGATGGGTGGATACGAAAGTGTGCATGGAATTAGGACCAATTGTTTGATATACTTTGTACGTTGCTTGAGAAACCTTATTTTTCCTTTGTGGACATCTTTGATGGATACTTTTCCCTTTTTTTATTTTTCCCCATAGTTTCTTTGACTAATGGAGTTTGATAGGGATAATCCTTCTTTGTATTCTTTGGTATCCATGTGTATTTGATTTGTCTAGTATGCTTCTTAGCTTCTTTTACTTTGATAACATTCTTTGTACTTTGATTCAAGTCTTTCTTTAGATGTTGGTCCCAATTTGTGGATGGGGTGATGGGTGGATGAAGATTCACGACGTGGATGGTTGTAGTATTAGCATCAGTTTCATCATAAGGGTTCTTCACACTCCCTATGTTGACATTTGCTTGAGACATAGTTGCCCCCAGTATGGTGTTAGTTTCACCTTCATTTCTTGATTCTGATTTGTTTGAGATGTCTTGTTTAGTAAGCATGCTCTAATAAATGACCACTATAGATGACGTTTCAATTTGTTGCTTTGCTAACTCTGAAATGTCATGTTCTGTCTGACCTATTTCTTTGAGTGGATAATGTTGAATATCTTCATACATGATGTCCTTAGTCTGAATTTGGGATATATCTGATCCTAATGTTGACAACTTAGTTTGACTGTAGGGATCAATAATCTGCTCTTTTTGTGTAATAATGTCAGGAGTAAAGGAATCTTGTTCTAAATAAAGATCATCTACGTGTCCATCCAAAGAAAGCATCTCATGGGTAGATGGAGGAGTATGTGCTATGTGGATGTGATCATCATTTGTCACATCTTGTATAGATACGAGAGTGTCCATTAGATCATTATAGTATCTTGGAGATACAAATTCTTGATCTTGATTGATTTCAAAATTGCTTTTGACATGCTTTGGATCAAGTTCTTGACATGGGGTAGTTTCAAAGGATGGATTGCTTACAAAAGGTTCTTGGATATCTTCATTAGGCCTGAGAAGTGGCTCAATATCCTTTTGATCCTTGAGTGGACTTGGATCAAATGTTGAATTGAGGATTCCTTGATTATCTATAACCATGAGGTCAAAGGATGTGAATATGTCTTAGAAAGGACCATTGCTAGACTTTGGTAAAAGATGTTGATCATGCTTTGGAATAAATTCTTGAGATATGTTCTCTAACTCATTAGGTGATGTTGAGATATTTTCAATATGATCATTGGTCGACGGATCGTAGATTATGTCAATAGGATCTAATAACTCTAACACTCCTTGATATAGATGACTAAAAAGTGGCTCTTGATGTATGGTGAGTTGATCATTGGATGGGGTAGAAACATCTTCAATCTGCTCATTGATGAATAGATCTTGATCATCATTTTCAACAATTGTGATGGAGGAGTTGTCAATGCTATCGCTAGTGGTTGAATCCTGATCATTGTCCCCAATAGTTTTTTTTTTTTATCAATAAGGTCTTGGATGAGATTTTTGAGTTGAATGCAATCTAATGTTGTGTGTCCCTTTACTTTGTGAAAATCACAAAGGTGATTCTCATTGTACCATGGTGGTTTCACTAGGGGCTCTTGATAGTTGTCATAGATGGAAATTTTGATGAGATTTTCTTGTACCAACTGTTGCATGATCAATTCGATAGGTCCCCTAAGTGGTATGTATTTTTGTTTGTTACCTTGTGAGATTTGTAATTTAAATTGACCTTGTGATGATTGATCTTGGAGATGTGGTGATTGATCTTTGAGATGGGGTGATTGGGTTTGTTTTTGATGTTGTTGATCTTGATATTTGACTTCTTGACATTGAAGATATTGTTCTTGATGTGGTTGTGTACACAACTCAATGCTTTGATGACATGGTTTACCCAATGGAATATTGTATTTATTTTGGAGTGAAAATGTGTCTTGGGGAAATGAGTCAATTATTTTGGCAAGTGAAGCAATTTGATCTTGACACCCTTGATTTAGTTGATTTGGTTTTTGTTCAAGCATATTTGGAATGCATACTTGTGGTGTTTTCATGGGATCATGGACATTGATTTTGGACAATGTTCTAATTTGGTATGATGTTCAAATTTGGAATTATAGGTTGAAATTGAACATTGTTGTGGTTGGGAATCCCATTGTCTTGATTTAGGTAACTTTGATTTTACATGGTGTTACCTTGACTTGGATCAATACATGGAGTCATTATCATCTTGTTTGGGCTTTGAAGAAAATTTGTATGATTCAAAAACATATTTACCCCAAAGTTTACCAAGTGTGGATTTGAAATGTTCATGTTTGGAAAGCTTGTACTTGGTATATTCACCTTTGGCATGTATGGATTTGGTGGGATGATTTTGTTTTGTGGAGGACTCATGCATTGAGTGTTTGGTTGATATATTTGCAAGTTTGACTTGGATTTAAATCTACCATCGGGAAAGGTGTTCCAAAATTTTGACTGGGCATACCCACATTTGTTATACCATTGAGGTTTGTGGGGGATAATGATCTCATGTATGGATTGTATAAATGTAAGTTTTGATAATCAATCGGCATTGTAAGGCGTTGAAAGTTTAGTTGATTTGGATTACTCATGATGCATGGATCAAGTTTATATTCCATGTTCTTCTTGTGTTTTTACCTTGTTGCAAAAGTGACCTCTAAGGTGTGTAGGAAGAATGATGAGATGAAGGATGAAAGGGGTGAATGATATGGGTGTGGAACTTTTAGGAACCTTGGAGGGATACTAGACTTTAGGACTTTTGGATTTGATTTGATTTGATTTGATTTGGATTTGATCATGAACTCATAAACTCCAAGAGGTTAGATGTTGTCTTGGAATAAACTTGTCCACAAAATTATATTTAACTAGGTGTATGAGGAAGGATTCATCCACACACACTTAGCCAAACAAGGTGATTTTGTTTTGACTTCAAGAGGATTTTTCCAAAAGTCTAGTATGAATGATTTTTCCAACGGTTCAAAAGTTGTTTGTGACATGGGTTTTGATTAATGTTTGAGATGGAAGAAATGATTGGTTGTTTGATCCTAAATGAACCTAAGAAGAACTTTGTTTACAAGGCCAAGGTTTTGAAGAACATGATTTTCTCTAAGAGTACTTCAAACCAAATATCAATGTTTGCTTGAAAGACCATAAGACAAAAGATAAACAAGCACATGTGTGGGGTTCAATTGATGTCATCTTGATTAATGAGTTTCTTTTACTACAAACACCAAGTATTGATTATATTTTCAAACTAGATCTCTAATGTCCTAATTTGTTATCATCCCACAAAGTGTGTTATGTGGAAATTAAAGAAATTAAGGAAAAATTTCCCTATTGTTGACTTTAGTAAGAAAATTGAGATATGATCCAAGTGTTTAGAAACCTCTAAGGATAAAATCCCAAGGGCAAGCAATAACACATGAATTTGGTCAATTGTATTTTCTTCCTAAAGGGTTTGAAGTTTTGATGACAATGTTAAATTTTTTTTCCATATGAACAAGCAAAGTGTTTTGTAACCAAGAACAAGTACAACCCTATGGATATGAAAGATTGTATTTGTTGAATCCCCACTTGGACAAGTCCAGCTACTCTTATTTTTAGCGAATGGTTAGATGATTGACCCCATTCGTTCCCCTCCACGACACTCACTTATACGGGGCAGCCAAGCATCAATACCCATGAAACTCCCATGGCGTACTTTCCATTTCTACTAAAAACTGCAAAAGTGTGGGGCGGCTTCAGAATGAGCATTCTTGCACCAACAAATAGATATGGATTTTTTCCTTTCTACAACAAGGGTTTTAGTTTGGACTTTCTATTTGTAGGAGTTGACCCATTAAGGTGAGAGACCATTGTTTCCCTTCTCATCGAAGCCAACCATGTGATACTGGCCTTTGTTCCAGTACCCACTTTTATATCCCGACTGAAAATAGTCTTGGCTTTAGAGTGTTACCAGTTGAGTCATTCCCTTGGGTGAGTACTTTTTCCCACAAGGTAGGCCCTATAAGATAAACAAAAGCAAGAAAACATATTCATAGTTTGATCAACCTTCATTTAGAAACAAAGGGAGAACACACCCAATATGTTCCACTCACACTCGCAAAGATATGTTCAATTTTAAACCCAAATTGAAACGTGTTTGGGTAATTATTTACACAACTTAATGTCACCAAAAGGCATTTTGATTCTCAAGATCGCTATGAGGTGCAAAAGAAGTGCATATGTCATTTTAATGATATTACTTTGAGTAAGTAATTACAAAAAAAGAAACACTTGTTCATTTTAAGTCCAAAAAGCAATGATTTTGATTCATTTTAAAGCACCAAAACAAGATATGAAAGTTGCCTTGTTCAATTGTTAACTTTGAAAACCAACTCTAGTAAGTTTGTCCTAAAGTTCTTCTTAAACCTTTTGATTTTTCTTTTTAAGCCCAAATGAAAATTATATTGTCCTAAAACTTGAAGATAGAAAAGCATTAAGAATGGGATTATAATTGCTCCCAAAGTGTTTAAAAAAAATTGTTACAATCATGTGATAATGTCTTTTCTTTGAATTCCATGTCATACACATCATTAAATGAGGAGGTTATGAAACTTGAAATTTCCACAACAAGGTTACAAAACTTGAGAAAGTCGCGACATAGGTTATGAAACTTTAGAAGGTCGCGACTTAGATTATGAAACTTGATAAACCTGCAACTTAGGTTATGAAACTTGACAAACCCGCGACTTAGGTTATGAAACTTGATAAAGCCATGACTTAGGTTATGAAACTTGATAAACCCGTGACTTAGGTTATGAAACTTGAGAAAGCTAAGACTTAGGTTATGAAACTTCATAAACCTCCGACCTAGGTTATGAAACTTGAGAAACCCACGACTTAGGTTATGAAACTTGATAAACCCACGACTTAGGTTATGAAACTTGAGAAAGCCGCGACTTAGGTTATGAAACTTGATAAACCTGCGACTTAGGTTATGAAACTTGAGAAAGTCGTGACTTAGGTTATGAAACTTGATAAACCCACGACTTAGGTTATGAAATTTGAGAAAGTCGCGACTTAGGTTATGAAACTTGAGAAACCTGCGACTTAGGTTATGAAACATGATAAACCTGTGACTTTTAAGTTTCCAGCATTTTTAAAATTTGCATACAAAGTTTAAATGCATCTATTATTTTTCTCAACATTATGGTCTAGCTACAAGATAAAAACCTTCATATCTTTCACAAATCAGCTCTGTTTTGCTTGAAATTTGGACAACAAGAGGATTGAGTTGTTTTGAGCAAAACCTAGAATTGTTTTAAGTTCTAACACTCTAAAACTTTAAAAAAATTCAAATTCAGGCCCTCCTTCTAGCACCAAATTGTGTGAACCGAGATCCTAATACCTGCAAGAGACAACAAACAAACACATTAGAGGATTGAAATGCAAGCTAGAATCTAAGTTCCCCATGAAATCCATTCACAAAGCTTAAATTGTGAAAAGAGATGAAGAACACAATAAGAAAGTAATAAAAGAGATTGAATCCTAATTAAACAAGAAAACTCCTGATCCAATGGAGGAATTGGTGCCAATTTGATGTGAAAATTGGCCCTTTTCCAACTCCAATGATGCAATGTTGATGATTGATGAAAAGTGATCCACTTTGTTGAAGATTCAAGTATGCTTCATGGTGAAAAACCTGCATAACCTAGCTAAGACTTGATGGAATTGATAGAAATACTAATGCTTGAGGATGGATTTGAGTATAGTAAGTTTTCTCAAATTGTGGATGCTAAAATGAGGAAAGAAGCCTCTTATTTATAGAATGACAAGTTGGAGAAATGCCCAAAATGAAGCAATGTGGGACTAACTTTCAACAAATGGAAAGGTGCCACTTGTCAAGAGATGGATGGATGGAGGATGTGCACATTTTGATGAATGTGCCCATAAAAGCATAAATTTGAAATTTGAAAATGGTGAAATGAGAAGGTGGAGGGAGAGTCAAATGGAGTAATGGCCACTTGGCTCAATGCAAAAGGACATGTAAGATGAAATAAATGCCTTGTTGGAAGGACAAAGTCCACTTGGATTTGAATTCAAATTTGAGAGAATATTCCTCCATTATGCCATGTTGAGAGAAAATAGAGATTTAATAAATGAATTAAATATATTTTCATGTGCAAGTGGAAAAAGCTAGAGGATGGGACATGAATTGGGATTAAATTAATCAAAGGTTAATTAATTTAATGAGGGATTAGATGATGTGACAAATTTGACTTAGATTTATTAGTTTATTTAAATCAAAGATGAGAAGAATGTGATTTTAGACTTAGTTAAGTAAATATTTGATTTATTTAACTTAAGGGGATGGTTGGTTAGCTTAAATTAAACAAGGTTTAATTTATTTAATTTAATAGATAGACCTTAGATATTTAATCAAATAAATGGAATTATTTAATTGAATATCATGGACATAGGGTTAATTAGATCAGGAAAATTGATTTAATTAATAAGAGAGAGAGACTTAATTAGATAAAATGATTTATTTAATTAAGAGAGGAAAATTGATGAATTTAATCAAATAAAGGTATTCAATTAAATGGTTAGAATGAGAGATGATTTAGGATGAAATGGTGTTAATAATCAGGATCAAGTATATCAGTATATTTTCCATGTCTACAATACATTTTGTGTGGTGTTCACAACTGTACCTTTAAAAGAAGACAGAGTACTATGAGTTTTTTTGGACTAGACTTCTACTATACAAACCATTTTGTAACATTGAAAGTGATTTTGGTTCCTCAGAGGACCAAATAATAGCACAATGGGAGAGGTTATCTTTTACTTATTGGCCATGACATGTTCTTCGAATGCCATCATAACCAGTTGTAGAACCTAATGAAGACAACTCGTCCAACACTAACAATGTAATAGAAGAAGACAACCCTGATGAATGGAAAGTACTATCAGGTCTACAACTAAACCTTCCTATTCATCTAATATAATTTCTTAAATATCTTATCAAGCTCTAATCTTTAGAGTTGGATTTGAGCTCTAACTATAATATGAAGCAATTGATAGCTGGATTTGGGGAGTTGGGAACTCTTATTGTGCTTACATTTCATCTAGCAGTTCACTTAAACTTGATATTAGATTTCATATAATATTATGTAATTAAAATATTATATTATTTTAGTTTGTTGTTTACTATGCATGAATTTTTAAAGAACTCATTTTTGCACTGTTATTGTACATTTATTCATCTCGTTCATTGGACATGATGCAAATCTTCAGTTTGATTTTGTTAAAACTTACCTTGCTTATGCAAACTATTTGATGGTTTGTAGCATCTAAGGACATGTCATTAGAATGGAAACTCATGGATATGTTTTCTTATTTGTTGAGCAGGTCAAATTCTTTAATGCTCCTTTACAACCTCAAATTGTTGGTGCAAAGAGAGTTGTCTCAGAGAGACTTCCAGAAGGTGTCAATGAAAATGGCCCCACATTAACAGGGTTTCTTTTTTCTCAATGCTCTTTTTATTGAGAAAGGATGATTGGAAACCACCTAAACAATTTTGGTGAAATTTTGGTAACATGTGCTCCAAATCTCAAATATTTGAAGTTGATATAGTGTGGCTTCCAAATGTTGATTGTGGATTGTCCTCAATTGATGAAACTTGAAGTACTCAATTGTCTATTTGGGGCTCTGGAAAGAAACAATTATTTTGGATTATCTTCATTTAAGGTGGAATTCCCTACAACTCTCTATGATGTCAATGTATCAAAGGTTTGGTTACTTGGAAGCCTGTCAGCTACCAAGACAACAAGTAAAATTTTAGTTGTAAGATGCACACTGCCCTGTATGTCCAATTTTCTCAGCATGCTAAGTAATTTTTTGAGCCTTGAAAAATTGACATTATATGATGTAAATTGAAAAATTGAATGGGAGAAAGCGGAAACTGTCATAACCAAGCTGGACTCCACCACCATTATGTCACATATTTTTTGCGTTCATGGAAGAAAGAGTTAACATAATGAATGTAAAAAGTGAAAAACAATTGTAAATGTAGTGAATGTAGAAAGTTAAAAACAGTAGTAAAAATGATGAATGGTCCAAATTATTTCCATCATAATGCAACTCCTTTAGAATAATCTGAGTCGTTGACCCTAAAAATCAGCCTGACAAAAATCAAATTGGAAAAGACCATTGGAAAAATGAACGTCTGTGATCACTTCAATCATATCCCAGGGTCTATTGAAGATAATAGGTCATTGATTTAACATTTTAGCTTGGTCATGGTTGCTCCACTAGATCATTTAGCCACACTCTCTCCTTCTCTGCAACCTCTTTCCTCGTCACGTTCCTCTTGAGCTTCTTCATATTTTTCCTCTTCTCTTTGCAAGGCAATTGGTCCCATTTCAAAGCTACCATAGATGGAGATAATTGAGGCAGATGCCATTTTTGACAAGCTACTCTGTCTATTATTTTTAGTTAGTTAGAGCTAACTATTTGTGACGTCCCCTACATGCCACCCGTCTTAGGGAATATTGTGTTCCTGATACTATCCCTCGAGCCCTAGAATACACCAGATGTTGGGATGGATGTCTAGGCCCTGGAAATGTGTCCCTGGAGAGCCTTGATAAAAATAGATTTAAGTGTGTTTTAGAGATTTTACTGTGCAGGGAAACTGAAAAGATGTGTTTGTTAAAAGGTATTTGTAGAGAGACTAGAACTATTTGGATTTTATTAGAAATATAGTTGCAATGAAGTAAACACTCTGTGTTCGTTTTATTATTTCTTTTGTTTATCAAAATTTCTATATATTTCTTCAGCTCAAGAAATTGTAATTCAAATGCTTTTTCAACAGTGTGAGGGGAAGTCTAAGCTAGTTAATGGGACATGTGTTGATTGAGTTTGAAAAATAGCGAATTAATCTCATTAGTAGATTGGGAAGTTTGAAGCCATCAGTGTAACTTCATATATTTTTTTTATTTCAACATAAATACAAAGACGAGCTCAAATACAAGGCGTCGATTCTTCTTGGATTGCATTCCCCATCACATGGAATAGTAGGGAGATGAAATTTAAGCCTCTTTAATAAATTCTATTTAATGCTACCTTAGCACTCATTTTTATGGAAAAATATTTAATGTTTAAAGAAAAGAATGAATGTCTCTAATGATTTAATATACTACATGACAATGCGGTAGTATATACTTATTTGAATCTAACTTGAACTATCTTATAGTGTATGGTTATGTAAGGAGATTAATGACAAGTTCAATATTCAAACTGAGGAGAAATGGATAAATTGAGAGTACTTTTGGATACAACTATATGAGTTTTTAACATCAAAGTTTCATATCACATTTCATGATCTATTATTAGGATCTAAATAAGAAATTGAATTTTAATGATGAGACATATATTAATTGGCAATTGTCATCAATAAACCAATCTTTGTGTTTTGTGTAAATCTAAATTAAAAAGACTTGTTGATAATTACCACCACAACACTTCATTCTATTTGCCATTGTTTAGTGACACAATATAATTCAATGATTCTATTTGTACAAGAAACTTTTTCAAACTAAAATTTCTTAAGAGATTTATACACTCACTTCAAAAAAAAAAAACAAATTAGACTTGTATTCTTCAGACAAGACCAATCAATTGATATTTAATGTTTACCAACATACAATCCCAATCTAGTACTTTAGGAACCCATAATATCATTTACATGATAAGTATAGTTTATAAAGGTTTTTTTTAATGAGGGTTTACCTAATTTTTCAAACACATTCCCTAATATTAAAAAGGAAAAAAAATAGTGAAAAGAAACAGCACCTCGAATAGGGGAGAGGGCCAAATAGTGGTGTGGGTACCAATAGTTGTCATAGTACATGTACATTCAAAGCCCAATATTTTAAAAGTATGGAACTAGTAATTGTAAGAGAGGACCCAATAGTTGAACAAAATTTTCCCATTACATTCAAAAAGCAACAAATCATATGATGCCACATTGACACACTAAAAAACATGACTTAATGCACCACTATTGGTCTAACCTTTTTGGGGGGTCTATTATGACCCCTCAACAAAAAGCATGTTGATGACACCTTTTTCCTCAGTCTATGCAGGTGAAACTAAATATTTGAATTGTCCACATCCCTGACCACTCGAGGATATAATTTTTTAATGTCAATATTGCATGTTCATTGCTATGTGGACCCATAAAATTAGGGTGCACCACTATTAGGTCATCTCCCCTACTCAATGTCTCTCCAGCTTATTGTATGCTCGATAAGAATTAAAAGGTATTGCATGTTCATTGCTATGTGGACCCATAAAATTAGGGTGCACCACTATTAGGTCATCTCCCCTACTCAATGTCTCTCCAGCTTATTGTATGCTCGATAAGAATTAAAAGGTCTAAAAAAAAATGGTCACATGAATACTGTGTAAAGGATATATTACGAATTTCCAACATATACATTTATAGTTCCCATTTAGTATATTAATCCCGAAGTAACAATCGACGGTGGAAATTGGTCCATCGTAGCGTTGTGGCAAAGCAATCTGACGATGAAGAGGAAGACGGGTTAAGTTGAAAAGACTATAAGATGCCCTCTGTTATTCATATGTATAACCTATCCAATAATAGAACTCACTCACAATTGACATCATTTAATACCAAAAAAACTGGCTATCATTTGATCTTAACCTCAACAATTAAAAACGAAAATCAGTTTGAATGCTTATCAAGTTTACAAGGGCGGCTCAACTATGATATGATTTCTCACTTCTTTCCATTTTGGTAAAGATGTTTAATCCTCATAAACCTGAGGAGTTTAACATAACGCGCAGTTTAGAATCACCCTTTGAAAATAAAACTGCTTAGTGGATCCCTGTAAACTGTTTATTCGGCTTATTACGCCGAAGGCGTTCCCTTGCTGAGGTTTTGGAACTCATTTTTACCTGAACGGTGTAGATTGCGGGAGACTACGATGAAACTAGTCTGAGTCGTTCACCAGTTTTTGCCACAGCCCCGTTCCAGATCCCAATCCCGTTCATCTGAAAAGCACATTCGTTTCGCAATAACCCCGTTCCGTTTACTACCGCCGCCCTCATTTTTAGATGTAAATGTCCCTGCTTTTAAATCATTCTCTACTTAGAGATTTATCTCCATTTACTCTGGTGTTATATCCGTACGTTTTGAATGTGCAACGCTTTCTGTTTCAGGCCAGAAAACAAATGTACAACGCTTATCTATGAAAATCTTACAGGTCAGAGCCCTTATTCCCTTGTTTTCTTTGACAATACTATATAAACAGATATATGGCCATGATATTGACAAAGTTCCTCTATTATTTATGCTTCGATGGATGTACATACTATTCCAAAGCTCCCATTTTGGCATAGGCAGGGAGGATGCTAGCAAAGGCTGCGGAATTTGGCTTTAAACCTGACAATTGCATTTGCTTGGAAATTTCTAAGGCCTTTTCAACAAATCCATTTTGGCACACGGAGGGTGCATACTGGCGAAAGCTGTGGAATTTAGCTTTACACCTGCCAATTGCATTTGCTTGAAAGTTTATAAAGCATTTTCAACAAATCCATTTTGTACATATCTGCAATCATTACAGTCCAGGAGATGGGATTTTTATTTTCAGGTATTATGTCAAACAGTTCACGTGCCTTGTTCATACTTCCACTTTTTGCATGCATGTCTACTAGGGCAGTCGCGACCATGATATCTGACAAAGTTCCTCTATTATTTATGCTTTGATGGATGTACATACTGTTCCAAAGCTCCCATTTTGGCATGGGCAGGGAGGATGCTAGCAAAGGTTGCGGAATTTGGCTTTAAGCCTGACAATTGCATTTGCTTGGAACTTTGTAAAGCCTTTTCAACAAATCCGTTTTGTGCATATCCTGCAATCATTGCAGTCCACGAGATCAGATCTGTTTGAGGCATCTTGTCAAACATTTCACTGCCTTGTCTATGCTTCCACATTTTGCATACATGTCTACCAGGGCAGTTGCAACCACAGAATTTGGCAGGTTCCTGCAATGTCGTCTGTGAAAACACTGGGTTATGGCAAGAGGATTATCCAGCTTTTCCAGCACAACATCCACGAACCTCTTTTCAGCTGTGGTGAAGATCACAATCTCATAACTAAGATGTGGCAATTTACCAGTGCCTGATTTGAATTTCACTATCGATATGCTGCCTTTGGAGGTTTTTCTTGATCTTAATGATATTGCTAAGCATATGGTGGAAGCAGGGTATGTGGCAGAGTGCTGCCAAGTTTATGACAACATAAGAAGGGTTTTTCTTGAGGAAAGTACTGTTAGAGTGGGTTTTGAAAAGCTGTACATCTATTTTATTTAAGATTTTGATTGGGATAATTTGCCCTGGCCCTGTTAATTTCAAGTCACAGAGAGACGGACACTTGATGAAGACAATTGCGAGTAGCCAAGTTATTGAACATTTTGCATGTCCTCCTTACAGAGTATAATGTGTTGGTATTGGAGAGCCACCTTTTCTAATTTGATGAAAATATATGAGATTCATGGTTACAATTAAAACTTATCAACAGCTAGATTTGTTTGAGCTCCATTCCTACCCAAGTTGAATTTAGTTGCTCATCAAATGAAACACATCGTCAAAATGTGATCAGCCTATCAGGAGGACAGAGATACATAGATTAAAAATTTAAATCATTAAACAATAGGGAACCTGGTGAATTGCCCCAATTTAGTTTTGATATCCATCAATGTAGGATGTTGTGCGCAAACAATAGTTCTAACATCAGTAAGGCTTCAACAAACTCGCAAGAAAAAGAAAGAATTTTTGCAGCTCACATGCTGAGTTTTGTACAAAACAATTGCTAGCTTTTCACAAGTAACTCAACAAGTCTCCACCTGCAACTTGGCTGCCAAAGAAAATCAGAAACATTGTCAAAACCCCCTTTTTTGTGTTTTTTAATCATTTTCATCTTCCTCATAAGGATCTCAGAAGAGTGGACTGGTTGTTGGGTGACTGAAAGGATTGATTGACATTTGGTTAAAAACAATAAAATTATGCAAAATAGTATGAACCTCAAAGACCCCTGCTTCCCCAGACTCCACAAAGGGTGCTGCTCCCTGGCCCTGTTGAGAGCTGCTACCCCCCAAACCCCTGATCTGGTTTTATAATGTAAAAAATAAATATTGCTTTGGGCTGCCCTGGATAGAAAAGAAATTTGTTTTCTCCCTGTATTTGGCTTGCTATAAAAAATGCAGTGTTCTTCCCCTGTTTTTATCAATTTTTCATTGGTTTCAGTGTCCTGATTAAATTCTGAGTAATTGAGTTCCATTTATACTTTTTGTTTGCTGAGTCAATACCAAATCTGAGTGATGCTACTATGATCAAAATAGATTTGTGTGTTCTCCAAATTCATTCCTTACATGTCTCATACATTATTTAAGTTTATTTTATGTATTAATATTAAAAAAAAATTACCCAGTTTTTGCCTAGTCCCAAACAAGAAGAACACCCACAACCACGCATCCTTCATATCAAGCCTATGGAATGATGTTTATTTTTCAGTAGACTTTTCACCTATTTTTCATTATAGTTTTCACTTTGATGGAAGTCTATACCCTGTTTAAAAGCTCCCATTTTGGCATAGGCAGGCAGGACACTGGCTGGAGTTCCAGAGTTTGGCATCACACCTACCAATTGCATTTGATTGAAAGTCTTTTGTGCATATCTTGCAATCATGGCATTCTAAGAAACCGCGTTTCTTTGAGGCATTCTGTCAAACAGTTGGCGTGCCTTGTCATCAAATGGAATGGGATATATGATATATGGAAGACTAAAGTCCTGCGCCTTTTCCAGTAAATTTACTTCATCAACAAGAAAATTACCAATTGACTTATTGGTGACAGCAAGTAGGTCATGGGAATAGCTCTTAAACATCTGGTGAGGCAAGCAATACAATTCATTTCAGGCTCGCCCTGGAAATTTCCATTGTCCCCTTGTATGACAAACTTGTATAACGTACTCTTGACTGAATCCATCCCATGGACTCAATCATTGTCTCAAATTCCTAATCGATGCATTGATCTCTGTCTGCCTCTTAGAGAGGGAAGTTTTATGTAAGAAATATGGTCTGCAGGAAAATGTGTGGACTGTTGGAGCTATTGTATACATATTACTTAGTGATATTCCACCTTTTTGGGCAGGTGAGATGCAGGAAAATGTGTGGACTGTTGGAGCTATTCTATACATATTACTTAGTGATATTCCACCTTTTTGGGCAGGCGAGATTCATATTTAAGTGATACAATTGTATTTTGTTATCTCAAAGTAGCTTTTTTTTATCGAATATTGTATGTATGGATATATGCCAATTCATGTCTGATGGAGCTATTCTATACATATTACTTAGTGACATTCCACCTTTTTCGGCAGGTGAGATGCATATTTAAGGGATGCAATTGTATTTTGTTATCTCAAAGTAGCTTTTTTTTATCGAATATTGTATGTATGGATATATGCCAATTCATGTGTGATATTCTTTAATTTCTTTTTACTTTAATATTTTTCAGAAAAACAACAGGGAGTTTTTTATGTTGTTCTATGAGGCCACTTTGTTTCGATTCAAAATCTTGGTCTTCAATTTCTGAGAGTGCTAAGGATCTAATCAGAAAGATGCTTAATAAAAACCCAACTTAGTGCATCCATGCACATGAAATTCTATGTATGAGATTAATTTACAAGTCTTCTCTATAGTTGAGTTTGTTAGCAAATGTTACACCTTCAAGATTAATTGTCAAAGAAATTATAAATGAACTTCTGTGCAAGACTAGGGGACTTGTCTTTGAAAAGGGTTTTGGTAGCTTTTCTATTTTTTGCAAAAACTTCACAAATACATACAAATTTTATTTTCAATGTAAAATTTCCAAAAACTTCCATAATATTTTGAACTTATCCTTATCTTATATTCACCGCTTTGTGCACCGACAACAATGTTTAACCGCCATCCTGCAACTATATATTGTTGTCTGTTATCAATATTCCTGCATCGTATTGCTATCTCCCTCTAATTCTACAATTGGTTTCAGAGCCACACATGGAGATGAGGTTATGCACTCCACCACCACGCTGGATCCCACGGGCTGCAAAGGCTGCGACATTATCACCCGCAGTGACGCTTCCCTGTGCTGATCTACTTCAGGTAATTTGTTTGTCAAACCCCACAGAATTCCGGCTGATGACTGGCTGTTAAGGTTGAAAGCGGCCAGGGGCTTAAGCATTCCTAGCTCTGAGGCAGAAAGCGATAGCAGTAGGTTGTATGTAGGATTATACCATATGACTTGATCGGAATAGGAATTGTCTGTAAGAATCAGAGGTAGTGTGACGACATCCTGTTTTTTCTGGTGCAAGGGAGATGTGGTCTGATCCAGAGCATGACCTCTCCTCATAGATTTTGTGGATTTTATAAAAAAAATATTATTGTAAAGATGAAAGTGGCATACGCATCCTCTTCTTTCTTTATACTTTGGGCTTACAAACATAATGAGTAGTGTGTTCAATGATAAAATTTGTACTAAATTTAGCAGATGACCTTAATCATTCTTAATTCTGATATATCATTTATTTCTATACATTATCTTACTTTTTAATTTAATTATTCTTTTTCTTCGTTCAAGTTTACAAATGTAGAGATATTTTAGAACATCTTTGTGTTCATAGATCTAAACCAGAATGCCCAGTTTTAATTATTGCACATCAAGAAATCCAAGATTCTTTTTGCTGCTGTTATTGACAGTTTTTGGTCAACTTTTTGGTAGACTCTTTCTTTTCTTTTAAATGTCATTTGAGTGTTTCCTGTAACAGCAATGAGATACGTTTAGCAGACCCAATAAAAATTAAAGCCTTGTCTTCATTGTGCAGAATTGAAATTACAAAGGAGACCGCCCTTCCTCAAGATATATGATTAATTGACAGATCCAGTTCTCAGTTCATGGTGATCTCTTCCAATCTTAATTTCAGCGAACTGCCAGAAAATGCTAGAGGACTAGAGAAAAACAATGATGACTTATCTGTGACATGAATTAGAAAGGAAACACATGGGCAAGTGGAGATGCAAACCACAAACTAAGCCAAAATAGTGACAGGTGCTTCCACAGGTCCGCTGTAAATGAAACCAGTGCTCTTGCAATCATTACTTTGCCTAATGTTTCTTACACTGCTAAAAGATATATTTTCCCTCCTTAAAATTAATCTGCACAATAAGACTATTAAAAAAAAAGCAAAATGCATGGGAATTAGATATTCTTCAAAAATTAAAAAATAAACAATTCAAACTCCAAAAAATTTAACCATCATGGGTAGATCAGTCAAGTTGTAGGAAAACAAGGATGATGCATGTTCAATTCTTCCAGAGTATCCTAGATCATGTGAATGGAGTGGTGCATATTAAGACTTTGCGTTGCATTAGCAGATATTGATTCAAGAAAATCTATTGAATAAAATAATCAACAGATTTATATCCAAAATCAGAAATTCGTTAAACATATCATGTTCAAATCATGAAAATTTTGGATGGAGAAAGATTTAAATAAATTACTTTAAATACTTATGCAAAAAAAAATTCTATTCCAATTGGAATGATTTATTTATTTATTTCTAATTGAAATAGAATTTTACATTTCTGTAATTCTAACTTTTAACTTTATTGGGCCTAAACGCCAACACCAAATAATTAATAAACCAATCATTCCATAAAAAACAATCTGTAAAACCATATCAATGTAATTTTTTGTATTTCCAGAGAAGTACCAACAACTATGCAATTATCCAATGGTAGTGGAGTTCAACCATTATGGTGGAGTAAATTTAGAGCTGATTTCTTTCACTTGCTCATTGCTGAACTGAAAAGCCATATCCAAGGCCTCCTCTGAAATTGCAGGATTAGTCCCGAAAAGTGAAAGAAAGAATCTGAGCTCCAGGCATTGGATTGTCAAAAGCAGTGATTGCCACAGCCTTGGAAAACCCCATATTCTACTAAAAATGCGCTAACCCCCTTGGAATTTCTGAAAGTATAAAACATTGTTGGTGGTGGCAAAGGCAGCAATAACAGAGATTGTATACTTTAATGAAAGGCACCATTATTGCTGCTAACAATGTTTTATATTCTCAGAAATTGAAGAATGCTCCAACTCTTAAACAAGCTGCTGTCTACATAGAAACAATGTATCACACAAATCCAACCTTTTATCCATAGTTTACTATTGCCCACAAATATACTGTGTACAATACTATGTAAAAAGTGCTGACTCCGTTGTCTCATAGAATACTGTTTACAAAGTGCTGCCTCCATTGTCCCATGAACAGAGATATTTGTAATTTGTTTCATATATATTGTAATTTGTACAGATGACCATTGTCTACAGATATTTGTAATTTGTTTATGGCAATTCATATACTTTAAAAAACTGCTTTCACTGTGGAAGATAGGCTGTACAAAATCTTCAAATATCAATATCTGCAAATAAACATTTGTTTCCACTTGAATTTGATAATGTTCTGCAAGACCAGACATTTCTAGATTGACAAAGAGAGCCTTCTACTCCCTTGTATACAGTGGAAATATCTGAAACCCTGTAAATTTGATTAAACAGATTTATTTAGAAGCCCATTCTGAACATATTTTACCAAATGACCTTTGTTAGAAAACTGAGGTAAGGTATTGCTTTGGTTGTTTTTGATGTTGCAGTTGAAAAGCATGTCAGAGAATCACAGTTTATGAAAGTCAGGATTGATAATGCACGGGCTATGCTGATCAAATTGTTGGGATCCTTCATGGACCTCTGGCAAGCTAAACAGGTGGGTTTATACTTCTTGGCTCTGCACTTTGGTTTGACAAAAGATGGTCATTATAATTTCTGATGGTTTTAACTATAATGACAGATAAAAGTGGAGGCTAAGGTACTGGTCCATAGCAGTCTCGAAAAGGCTATAGTGAATGAAGCAGCAACTTCAGGAACTTCATTCCTTGTCCTAGGAGCTTCAACTTATTAACTGCCCAGGTGGGTATATATACATTTTTTTTCCCTGCAAAAAGCATTGTTTTAAAAGACAGCTTCAGAAGTACATTTCAAACCACTTTGTGGTTCATTATCAGGATGAATAATATGCAAAGCAAGTTTCTTCTACTACCATGTTCTTTGGTTTTGTTTTATCTTTTAGTTCTCAAGTGCGTTGTATATTCTAATATTCTATACAATGAAGTGTTAATCCTCCATGCAATGAATATCTTTTCTCAAATGAAATACTTGCAGGATAATGGATATCAGTTGTTGTTCCTTAGTGCTCGTGCAATTGCTCAGGCTTACCTTACAAGGCAGTTTCTTCTCAATATTAAGCAGGTACCTCTACACAGGTCAAGTGGATTTTATGATGAATTTATTGGCCATAGTTTCTATTATTTTATGTTTCCTCCTAATCTTTATACATGCCTACTTGTTGCAGGATGGTAAGGCCTTACCTGAACTCCACATATGTATCAAATGAATGGCCCAATCAAAGAGGAAGACAGTTACTGTACATTGAAAACAGAGGCCCCACTAATCTGAGATAATAGGGTGTTGTTGTACAAAAATCACTAATATATAATTACAAACATGATGATAATATTGACAAAACTACCACAAAAATGCAGTTGAATGATAAATATTAAATAACAAATCTTTCCTATCAAATGTTGGCAAATCAGATTTGGTTTAAGAAAAGAACATAGAATGATATATTTAATTCTTCAAGTTCTGTTATCAAGGCTAGCTACCAGCAATTTCAAGTTCTAGCTTCATATTTCCATGTCTTGGTTTAAGAAAAGAACAGAGAATGATATATTTAAGCCTTCAAGTTCTGTTATCAAGTCTACCTACCAGCAGTTGTTTTGCTTATTGTAACCTAGAAAAAGTGATTGTTTTGTTAAAATAATAAGCATGGTTCCATGCAGCTGTTTTGCTTTGCTAACCTTCTAATAGTGTTACTCAAAAAATTTTAAGAGATGTTTTCTTATCAAAGATATGGTGTGAAGTTTTACGAGTTTCAGAAAAATCATTACAAATAAAATTCAAAAATAGGAGCTCTACATTTTTAATTTTAACAAATTATTTGTCAAATGAAATAACATTAGTGTTATAAAAGCTTGTGTACTAAAACCCATGTCAAAACAGTTGACATGCATCCAAAATGTGAAAGCATAGGCAATGAACTGTTTGGCATAATACCTCAAAGATATGCAGTCTCCTACAATGCCATGATTGTACGATATGCACAAACTAAACTTTTAGAAGGATTCACACAGCAAGTGGCAGGGGCAAAGCTAATTTCCAGAAATTTTTCCATCATTCTGCCTGTATCCAATCTCTTTCTCGCTTTCCACCTTTGATTTGTAGGCCAACTTCAAAGCAGGATAACTACCAGGATTGACTCTTTGAGCACACCTCAATCGACATACAAGGAGTCTTCCACCATCTTTTACTGAAACATTTTTTCATCCTGCGGAGAGTGGTTCTCTCACTAGCTATTTTTGTTCACAATGGTAAACCATTACTTATTTCAAAATTCTAGCCTTTTTTCAAGCTTTCTGCTACATCTACTGTCATGGTATGATTCGAGGCCAATTCTGTTATACAAGATATCAAATGTATGCAGATGTGACAATATTTACCTCAAACTTCTCGTAAAGGTATTTTTTTATTTATTTTAAAATTTCTTTCTTTAGTTAATTCTTCAGTCAAACTTTTTCATTTCGGATTTTGTTGCTAGAATCCTAACCCCAATTCCATTTTGCTCGACGATCTGGAACTTTTTGTAGCTTTACAGGTTTTTGGTGAGAAAAAACAATAGCAGCTTCAATGCGGTGGTTTTGAAGACACTGTTTATGAGCAATATTCACAAAGCAGCGTTGTCTCTCTCTCGCCTCATTCCTTAAATGGAGGGGAAGGTTAGTAATATTTGTACGATCTTCATGTTTTTTATTCCTCTTTTAGTCTGGAATCGATTGAAATTAGATTTTCACCGGGCATAGGGTTTATCTTTTCTGAGATGTTTTGGGGCAGTAGTGAATGTCTTTAAGCTTAGTTTTGGTATGCATCTGAATTATACAATTGTTAGTAGGGAATAAAAAAACTACATCGAGTAAAATTAAAAACAAGAGATTCAATTGTACAATTTTCTATTGCCGCCTTGTAATGCCAAAATCAACTGAGTAGACATTGAGTTTTTTCGTTAGGTGCAGATTTGTATTTTTTAATGTTCAATACTACCTTTTCATACAACTCTTTGGGATAAATACATCTCCCTCTTTGTCTATAACATAATTACAAGTAAGTATACAATTACCCTATAATGCCAATATTCATTGAGTACATATTGTGTTTTTTTGTTGAGGTGCACATTTGTATTCTTAGTTGTATGCTTACATATTGTACAAAGGTAAATGTGATTGAATAAGTGTTTCTTGTGGGGTTGATACAAGGACTGGTAACTTCATGTAAATATGCACTTCAGTACGCTAGGTATACCTTTTTCAGTTCGCTCCACTAATTTGAAACAAATCACAAGGCTACAGTCTTTTCCATCTTATAAACATCTATTCATACACACTCATTCACATTGGGTGGACTCAAATATACAACTTAACTTTGAACCATAACATCTAATGCACGGGAATATGCAATTTAACTTTGAACCTCAACATCTAATGCACTAGCATTAGGTCCTGCCTTGCTTGGGTCCATTTATTAGTATGCTTGACAAATTGTACTCATTCACATTCATGCACTTGTTTTCCATACTGTAAACGCATCTATTTGAACACACTTGCTCATATCTATTGCACTGGATGAATAAATTATCTTTGGACTTTGTGATCTGAAATAGGCAATTTAATTTTGTACCTATAACATTTATGCACCAAAATGACTAATTTATTTTTACAACCTGGATTGCTTACTGCTACTTGTTGATGCTACAGTAAGCACTCAAACAATCTATTATGTATTTGTTACAGTGGATATTTATGCATGTCTTGTTTGCTTTTGAAGCATACTGTACTGGTCTTTTGTTGGCATGTTGGGTGCTGAAGCAGTTGGAAATGGATGATGAATATGATGGGAACGAGGAGGTAATGCATGAATGAATCTGTTTATTTTTGGATCTTTACTACTGCTTGTTGATGCTACAGTAAACACTTAAACAATCTATTATGTGTTCGTTACAATGGATATTTATGCATGTCTTGTTTGCTTTTGCAGCATACTGTACTGGTCTTTTGTTGGCATTTGGGTGCTGAAACAGTTGGAAATGGATGTTGACTATGTTGGCAATGAGGGAATTAGCTGATTCCCAAAAAAACTTTACAGTTATTTTTGAATTTTTTTTTTATCTTTTCATTCTATTCATTGGAATATGGATCACGACAGCTGTGACTTTTAAAGTTGTTTAAATTCTCTTTTGAATTGAGCTTTATCGTAAATGTTTTGAGAAAGCAAGCCTTTTGACAGTAATGGACAAATAAACTCTCAATTCTGGACTACTTTTTATGTAAAATATCAAATTCGCTTCAATCTTCTCAACTTAAAAATTGATATTTACATATTTTTGAGGTAAATGCTGGATATTTAAAATTTAATATTTTCTTTCTACAAAATCAACATATCCTTCTACAAATTTAACATGTTTTGTTTAATATTTTCTTTGATAATTTTAAGGTCTGTACATATGTTTTTGGTCTATTTAGAATAAAGGCTAAGAATATTACAGCTTTCTTTATGTCTGAAATTTATGGTGTATGTAATGTTTGTTGGCTCATTCATTCATGATTGGCCGCTTTTGTGCTTCAACTGTCTTCCTGTCTCAAAATTATGCTGTATGTAATGTAGTTTACAACACCACATAACTCCTGTCTTCGGCGTACCCATTGCACCCCAAGGTGCGATTGCTAGTAGGTAGACACATATCAAAAGAGATATTTTAGACAACGTACGTGGCAGTACAACCTCAATGTCCACTAAAGCTCATCACAACGTGTCAAACAAGTTCATTCCCTATTTTCACATTGACAGAGCATGTACATATAGAAATACCTCGCTTGCTGCTTAAAAGTGCTCCAAAGGTTTGCCTTAAGTATAGCCATTTATGAAGATATTCTTAGCCATAAAAATATTGTAGTCTTTGTAGACTCTGCAAAAATGATTGGGTGCATCTTTTTGCTTGGCTCTGGCTTTGAGTCGTCATTTCGCCTTTTGTTAACTTCCATTATAATCCACCCATCTAATGTGGAATCCTGTGGTAATGAAATTGCCTCTCTTGATGATGGCCTCCATATTGGATAATACAAAGCAGTTGATCAAATATGTGTTAACCTTTTGTGATAGGTGCAGGTCATGTAAATAGCTGCCATGGAGCCCAGGTTGGCGTACGATATGGACCCTCAAGTGCTCTCAACTTGTACACCCAAAAACAAATGCTCTCCTCACCCACAACTGGCCTCGCTTGTTTGAATCAGGTATCAAGTGCAGATCTTAACTTTTTCTGTTGTGTTAAAGTATGGAGAGTACGGTCAGGTGAAGAGACGATTTTGCTGTGTTAACATCATTATGTTTAAGAAAAAATTGCCCTAACTCCACGCTTTGGAATGGAGTGTTCAGGAAGACAAAAGAAACAATTATATTAAACCTCAAAATTATACTGTACTTTTTCAGAATCCCCATTATTGCTAAAAGCGGGCTAGTGCTTGTTTGCCAGTTGTGCAACGAACATGGAAGTAACATTTCGAAAACTAATTTATTTTGGCATCCTATTTAAAATCTGTTTTGCAACAAAATTTAGAAATTTTATTTCTTTCAGGATTTCAAGGCATTTTTAGTTGTTATGATATACTTCTGGGCTATTGTCTACTAAGGAAAAAAACAATTGTTTTGTGTTTTTATTCTTTTGGCCTCATTAAATTCTGCAAACCCGAGGTTTCTAAGGGTTGCTAAATAGTTTAGTTTAAATTTAAAATACAAGAGTGAGAGTAAATAGTGAAAACTAGATGGAAAGAAGTAAATTGCAGTAAACGTAATATAGCATAATGTATATAAACTTATATTATTGCAATGTAAACTTTTTTTTGCAGTGCAACATCATGTAAGGTATTCTACAACAATACCAAATACAAGTTTCTTACCTGTTACAAGTAGTATTGCTATAGAATTTTTCAATCGCTGCGAATTTCCAATTCCAGCTAGCAGAAACAATGGTGGTTCATGGGGCAATCTTTTTATGGAAACTGGACGCAGTGATGGAGGCTGACTGATCTGGTGTATTTTATTTAGTTGAGATTAGACATGCATTCAAAGCCATCGATATCTATAGCAGATATTTATGCAACGTTTTGAATTGAATGTTGTGATATTTATGCAGCGCTTTGAATTGAATGGTATAATATCCTAGAGATATTATGCAGCGCTTTGAATTGAATGTTTATTCAAGGCTTTGAATTGAATGCTATGAGTTACCTAGCCCAACAATGGTCTCATTTAAGGCGGGCTCCGATCTACCCTGACACGTCACAGGCAACAGAAAAAGGTAGGCCCAGAAAAAGGCTTAAATTGGTTGCACAAGATGATCAACGGTGGCAAACATTTCAATCATAGGCCAGGACATGTAGAGAGAGGTCAACCATGGATTTTAAAAGTTAGGTTTCTCTCTTTCAAATTGGATTCGGCATAAGGAGTTTGTGACCATCCGATAACATTGAAGTAAACATTTAGCACTGCTCCGGAGGTTCGCGGGGCTCTCCCAGCTTGTTCCGCTTGTGACTTGCCATATTTTATTGACTTTCCATAGACAATGAGTATGTATTCACATTCACCTTTTTTAAAAATAACTAAATATAATAAATAAATATTCGATGAGATTTGACGCTTCCTTATCCCCATTTTTTCCCACATTACGTCCTTATCCCATATTTTTCTATGGCATCATCTATCGTTCGGGTCACTTCAGTCCTAGTCGTTCTCATCTTCCATTATAATTGTGTTGAGTATGTCTCCCAGTCGATAATTAGATTTTCTGTCAAGATATAAGCTTAAAAAGGCACATAAAAATTATGTAATCAATGTGATTAGTTACTTAGATGTTCCATCCTCCAATGTCATATAGACTAATATTCTTCTTCTAAATGACATCAATCATGGTCTTTTTTATTAGTTTCTTTTCTAAAATTATGTTCCTCATCATATCCACTATTGTCATCATATCCACTATTATGTGCATACATGTGTATATATGTATGGAATACATACATACATCTCTATATATGTATGTATTGTATGTGTCAGGGGGCTAGACTAGAGCACGGATCGAATGCCCCTTTCTCACTGAGAAGTCAACCTCCTGCGGCACTGCTCAACTATACTCACAACACCCTTGTGGACGAGCCCTTTCAAGTTCTCAGATTACGCCTTTTGCTTGCGAGTCCTCCATCTGGAAGGAGCTCGACTTCTACAAGTGCATCGCGGAATTATGCACCTGCGAGCTGCCATGAGCTCTTCTGCTTGCATGGTCCGACCATGTCTAACTTTGTTCACTTTCCTTGAACAGCTGCTGCATCATATGCAGTCTTGGTGATTCCACCGAATCTTCATCCTTCGTGCCTCCCATAAGACAACTGATTACTAACCCGTCCACCTTGAACTCCGAGTTCGCCCTTCACACAGACCGGCTCTCTGAGCGCTCCTGGATCCAACGTCAAACTCCTTGATGAATTCCTTTTAACTCTTTGAGGACTTGACTTCCTCCTTACTACATTGAGCCCGAGATCCCTGACTCACTCGGTCCAATGACTTCCAGGATTATGCACTTTTGATCTTACATACCTACTAAGCTCCTTCCCAAGTCTGGCCTGGTTCCACCTTTCAAATGGTATCGCGTTGCACCATGCAACCCTAATGAGATCCTGCACCAATGATACCAATACGCATCTTCTGTATCCCTTCCTTGCTGTCCCAATTCTGGGTGACCAACAACCTAACTAGCATCCATCCTGCACCCGCTGTACACCAAACAAAAGAGTCTGGTCCTTGAGTTCCTCACTTGGTCCCACTGCGGAGGACTGAGATCTTCCCCAAGCTTACACCGACCCTCGATATTATTCGTAGTGCCCATGTGTGTCCAGCACCACATGGCCCAGCTCTTCTTTGCGGGGAGCACACCTTCACCTCGTGTGACTCCTCGACTTAGCTCACCCAATGCTGGCAACTAGCCTTAACTCTTGCGTCCCCAGGCTGATATGAGATTGCCAACTCAGATATGTAGCTCGCCCAACCTTGCGTCTCGCTTTGCCTCATCACTTGGGATGAGTTCCAACATCCAGCTCCCTTCGGTAGCACACCGTAGAACCATCAACTGTTGGCCCCGTTCCTAACATTCACAGGGTTTGAGGCGTTGAGTTTACCACACAACCTCTCCCATCATAGCCAAGGCGGAACGAGATCTTACCTCGTCCCTAATAACCATAATGGACACCTGAGTCACTTGCTTGACTCGAGGCGGGAGCTACTTCTGTTTCGCTCCTGGAAGGAAGAGCATGGGATACCCTTTCCATTTAGTATCCAGCCATGAACTCTCGGTGCACTTGATTGCATCCCTATGGTGTTCCTTCTTTCGAACGACCATACCTCCCTCTATAAGCTATTAGTCCAAATCCCAGCAAGCAGTAGGATGACACCGAGGAATGGGCGAAGTCCCCACTTTCCTCCTTAAAGCCATCCAACGCTGGGGATCCACTTAGCTGAATCCCAGCACCCCAATTTCTGCCTTTACGACCTGTACCACTTCATAGCCCATAGGGTCTTTCACTTTGTGATGCAGACTCTTTAACTTAGCCTGACTAACTCTTGGACGAGTCCAACTCGCCTTGTAGAGTTGCACCCCTTGACTGACACAACCTACCTTAACTCGCCATGACTTGGCATGACTCAGCACTCCTTTATGCTCCATGCTGCATTCTGCCCACGCTACCATGAGTAACTCGGCCTTGTCGCTAGAACCATACTGTCCCAACTCACCTCGACACTTCCTGCAACACTAACACCAAGCGCCTAACTTCCAATGCAACTCGGCCTACCTCCGTAGACGACGGACTTGGATCGCGCCTCACGGCTTAGCTAATGCCCAACGGATCGCCGGACGGCTCCTCGACTCGGTGTGACCTGGGACGAGTCCTAGACTCTATGTCCAATAAACTCCTTGTGTCCAACTCGCCTCACCACTGCGACTTACCTGGCTCACACATTGGCGTTCGCACCGCGCATAACTTGCAATACCAAGGGTTCAGCTCGCCTGAACCACACTCGGACTGGTTCCAGTGCTCCTCAAGCACACCACTCACTTCAAGCTTGTGACAGTATGATAGATGCATATGTTTGTATTTATATACATGCATATGTATGTGTGTATACATGCATACATACATACATATGTTTGTACGAATATGCATATGTATGTATGTATACATGAATATGTTTGTATGTATATGCATATGTATGTACATATATGCATATCTATGTATGCATACTTTCATATAATATATATATCTAGATTTGAAAGATGATTTGAGCAGTTTGAAATTGTTTTATGTTTTTTTGTGTGGATTAATTAAATATCACATATAATTATGAAATATGTTTAAAATAATGAATCTTTATTTTGTAAAATTGTATTGCATGGTGAGCGTAAGAGTTGGTTTTCAACATTCCCAGATGAATTATGAAACATTTTATCTGTAATATGTTCAAATATATTTCTAAGTTGGTCGGCTCTAAAATCTATGGTGCTTGAAATGTAAATTGGTTATATACATGCCAACTCAATTTTAATGTATTAATGTATATATTATACACATAAAAATATCTATTTACATTCACCTAAATTTGAAAAAGTGAAAATTATTTAATTGGACAGTTTTTTTTTATATAACGTACACTTATACAATCATATTATAAAAATCAATTTTAAAAAATATATATATTTATTTGTAGGGCCGAGACTGTCAGCTCCTATCCCCATGATAGGAACGCGCACCACCATGGGACCCTCTCCCTTATATCGTTTTGATTGATAATACTTGTCTTCTTGTAATCGGGAATCTCGATGCGTTGAGTAAATCCAAACGTGAAAGGTCGATGTTCATTTACACCGTCCCCTAGAATATTTTTTAGAAGAAAACTAGCGCAACATCTGACAATTTTCATCTGCAGTTGCCTAGAAACGTGTCTGCACCGTCGCGGAAGTTTCATTCATTAGGGTTTTCTTTCCTTGGCGCCTTTTCGCTAGTTTATGTAAGGATAAATAGCCCACCTTCCTCGTTTTTTAAGTGCAGAAACCCTCTTTTCTGAAATTGGAGAATTTATTTCTAATGGAATCGGCCCGTTCCAAAAGCGCCAGTATCACCAGCGAAGGATGTGAAGAGCTGAAGGGTTTAATCGATGAAAATGAATCTACCAAAGGTACGTGACAACTAGCTTTCATGCAAAATCTGTGTTCTATATGCCTTATTCCAAACCCTTTTCTGCTGCATAACTGTGAGGGGGAAGTAGATCAAATTTTCATGGGCTCTGTTTGAACGTTATCTGGTGGAGTAGCAGTAGCAGCAGTAGTAGCAGCAGTTAATCGGTTATTGGTTACTTAGCTTTAATTTTATACTGGAAAAATGTAAGGGATTAATGATGGTATTTAGATCTAGATTGTCAATTCTTACAGTATTTTGAAATGAATTCTATATATCATCTCTGTGTTATGTATATGTCTTTGAGCACCCTTTTTCAGCAACTGTTTTATATATATATTGTTTTTTATTTTTTATTTTTATTGTATTACAATAATTAGTTATATATATATATATATATATATATTTATATATATTTATATTTTTAATTAATAAAGATTGATTTTTTTTATTTTTTAGAAGAAAGGTTAAATTATAAAAGAAACGTTAAAGTAAGTGAATTTATCTTTTTACTTAATCTAAAATCATAATAAATTAAGAGATATATTAATAACAAAATAATAAGCAAGTGGTTTTAAAAGAGTGGTTAAGGGGGTGTAATATGTGGCTTGAAATCAGTTGTTAGTTAGTTCTAAGATTCAAGGACTTATTGTTGAAAGGGACTCCAAATTTTGGTTAAGGCAACAAATTTTAGCTAGAGCTTTGATTGACACCTCTAAGTTTATTTTATTGAGGATGCTTATCTCAAACCTCAACTTGTGGATTTGTAGATTCAGCATATTAAAATATAGATTGTTCTACTCTCTCATGTAAATGATTAATAATATTGAGAGCCAACAAAGAGCATACCATACTGTGAGATTGCATTGGAGTGTGCAGAAATGATAAACTCGAGAAATCGCAAATCAAACGAAAGTACGACAAGCTTACACTTGGATCATTTGGTACTCCCCTTCAACAGTGGAATGGAGGTAGGTATAGATGGAATTAATGGCGAGAGATGGCTCTCAGCTTTGCTGCGGGTGAGAATTTGATTATTTAAGGCAAAATTCTCTGGCTTCCTACGCACACAAAAATGGAGACCCCCATTAAGCTAAAATGTGTGTAGTCAGAAGCAGCCTTCACTGGGTTTATCTCAGACTAGAGGCTAAAGAATATTTGTCAGAATAAGGACATTCTGTGCTTGGAAGCAATTCGAATGGTGCTTGGGCGGAAATTCTACTTCTCTAGCAACAAAATCAAGGCAAATTCAGACATCTCATCATGGCTTCTGGCATCTTTGTTGGACCTAAACATGTCCAAAGTTCAGTGTTTGGTCCTCCTAAGAATGGGTTCGAGGTTGCGGTGTTGGAGGAGGATTTGAACGTTGTGGCTATAGCAAGGTGCGGTGTGGGAATTCCATTCCCGGATGACATAACAAAGATGTTTCAACAGGGCATCAAAGTGGAGTGGCAGCTGTTTATCCTGGATGCGGAGGGTGAGCAGTTGGTTCGCCATCGGTACTGGGCATAGATTGGAGCTGACTTCCTCTGTAGGTGGTTGGGCGTGGAAGAGGTGGTGGGTCTGTAATGGCTTAGGGACTTTGTCGACCTGGTAGAAAGCATGCAATTGTATGATGAAAACAATTGAATGTGTGTAGTGTAATTTGCTTGTTTTTTGAAATCAACAGGGGGGTGAATGGGTGGTTAAGGAGTAGTCTGTAATGTAATTTTGCATCTATGGAATCTAATGGCTAGCTCGGCCTAATTCATGCAAATTTTTTGTAATTTTTCTCAAATCAATATATGCAGCTCATCTACATTTTATCTATCAGAAAAAAAAAGATAGAAGGTCTATGAGACCCCCCAAAAGAAGATTCCTCCATTGCTTCATTGAAAGAAGCATTAGCATAACACTGCCATAATCCCCTCTTAACGATAAGAGATATAAGCAGACCAACTAAATCAAGCACAAGAGTGTGCAAGGAATTTAGACCAAAAATTTGGTCCAAAATATGTACAAGAAATAGAAAAACGGTGTGCATCAAGGCACACATGCATGAGGTGAGAATCACAAGGATCCATTATTGTGATGAAAGTAAGGAAACACACACCATCTAGTGAGAATCACGAGGATCCATAATTGTGATGTCAAATCAAGGCTCTACACAAACCCCCATTACACTTTATAATTCAATGTAAGTACAAAATTACCAAATTCCCTCCCTAAGGAACACATTTAGTTTTTGTGATACTTTATGTGAGTGCATTTACCAACTTATTTGTTGTAGAGTTTTTACAAGTTTATGTCATGAGGTGTATTAAGAAGACATAGATTGAGTATGTCTTTCAAACCTTAGTAAAAAGACAAAAATATAAAATTAAAACCCCCTTGATTATTTCTTTCCCACTCTAATTTTGCACTATTAAGGAGTGCTTTGCATATATTGGCACTTTCTTGTGTGAGTACGATATTATGGCCGTTGGATTTGTGGCGAAAAAATAAGCAATTTTACAAAAAAGGTATGCAAATTTGAATTACGGAGCAAAAGTTATGATACTTTGAAGTTTTTCACCTCTACAAATTAAACTAGCCTTCTTGCAAAAAAATCAGATCATTTGAAAAAGATTTTTTACCCAAATATTAGAGAGAAAAAATAAAAAATAAAATTCAAAGGGATTTAAGCCCCCTTGGGTTGGATGTCCATGTGACCAGGGGATAAAGGTCAACATGGCTTGTAAATCGGGCCTCCTTCCAGACGTGTGAGAGGGTCTCTATTGTGGACGTTTGAGGGGATTTATGCTCCCAAATCGTGCCCATGAGCTGTGCGCGGTTGGTCTGAGTTACGCATAGGTTTTTTTGAAACCCCAACCCGTGCGAGCCTGCTAAACGCCCTCTACCATGGTCTCTTGCAAAATCATGGCCTTAACAAATCTATGGCGCTTGGGATCCGCAGATGTATGGCGCGACCTTCAGATATGGCGCCTCCAAATACTTTAAGCATGCCCTCCAAATTCCAGTATCGCCTACCAATTGAAGCGCACCCTGCAAATTAACGCGGATCTGAGCAGCCTTGGTGTGGGTTCGCTCTGAATCACGCTGCAAATTGTAGTGCTTCTTAGAAGCAAAAGGCCCGGGCCTAATCTGCAATTCACCCCTCACAAAACTGCGCCATGACCTGCCTGTGTAGGAGAATGTGTGCCAGACGGGGTCGCAATGGGGTCATGTATGAAGCCTTCTCTTTGCAGATCACGCCTCTTTCATGCCGAGGTTTGTAGCGCCTTTGAGGGGTGTCTTCAGCTCCAAATAAACGTCGTAGGTCGACCAAAAGTAGCTCGCTGGTCGAGCAGAGTTGGTTTCCTTAGTGATACGTGTTGAGTGGTGCGCACGGGCTGGGTGATGCCCTTCGCTATGGGCTGGGCTTATCCATCACGCACTAAGCTCTGACTTTCGGTCAAAAATCTGTGTCCATTTCTTATTTTCGTTTGTTCCTTTTGGCATCACTGTTATGGCGAAGTTTTGAAATTAAGAGCAAGTGCAAAAAAATAAATTGATCCGGAGAATCTATCTTCGTACGCAGTATGCAGTGGAGTGAAAGACTTTCTTATTGAAGGGCTTTTTCACTTAAAAAGCGACGTATGAAAAACTAGACTTTCTTATTGAAGGGCTTTTTCACTTAAAAAGCGACGTATGAAAAACTAGACTTAAAAAGCGACGTACAGCCTGAGTTGGCCTAATGGTGAAGAACTTGTACTCTTGAAAGAGAGGTCACAAGTTCAAATCCTGCAGGGGGTAAGGTATGTACACCTCATATTGTGGAGCACGAGTTGGGTGCCTCCCTCAGATTTGGGAGTATGAGGAGTCCCATATATACTGTAAGCTGTCTGTAGACCCAAAAACAGATTGCCTGGTATTCGTGGACTATAAAATAATATTATTATTATTATTATTATTGAAGGGCATTTTCACTTAAAAGCGACTTATGCCAAACTAGTCTTTCTTATTGAAGTGCTTTTCCACTTAAAAGTGACGCATACCAAACTCTTTGAAAATTTCAAGATTTTAAATATCAAATCAACGATAGATAAAGCACCTTATAGGGGAGAGGGGTCCAGAGTGGAGCACCCTAACTTCCACTTTGTCAAAATCTTATGTGGAAATTTCAAATCACTCTCAATTATGTACAATAGTTTATTTGACAATTCATGTGCTTCTATATTTAGTTTTAGGGCCACATCAACATGCTTTTTGTTTAGGTAGTCAAAAAAGGCCCAAAAAAAAAAGGTGACACTGATAGTGGTGCACTAAGTCATGTTTTATTGGTGCGTTGATGTGGCATCGCATGATTTGTTAATGTGTGTATTTTATGGATAAAAAATTGTTTTGCAATTGGATATTAAGGTACTTCACTATATGGGACCCACTGAGGACTATTTCTATCCCCACTATTGGACCCCGCTCCACTATGGACCCCTCTCCCCTATTATAATAAGTATATTTAGTTTATTTTTTATTTTATTTTATTTTATAGAGTAATTTAAATAGTATTATGTAATGTTTTTGGAGTAAAAACATCTTATATATAAATATGTAGGATTAAATAATTGTCACAGGAAGTTAATGATTAAATATTTAATATATTTTAAATAGTAATAATAAATAAATATGTTAATTAATCTATATGATAAAAAAGTAAGTATTTTGTTTTAGATTTGATGTTTAATTATACTATGATATATATATTTTTTAATTATGTAAGTGGTTTTGGAAATTATGCAATCTTTTCTTATATTTGATTTTATTATTAAAAGATGGATTTGTGTCAATTTGAATGATTGGAGTTGATTTGTTGTTAGTTGAATTTATTTTTTAGTATTTATTAGATTTGTTGGAACATCTATATGTTTGGTAAATTTATTTCTAATATATCAAGACTTGTGATTGAGTTAATTTTGGAATTTGTTTTAATTACTCCTAGCGTATTCAAGGTCAAGTTAAAATTGTAGGTTGACCAAAGTCTAATGGACAACCTAATGAATGGATTTGGAAAAATATTTATGAAAACACAATACCATGTTAGAGCCATAATTTATGGTTCAAGATCATAATTTATAACAACAAGGATCATGCATTTGCTACACCATTTCTATGGTGATGCTATATTTTTAAAAATATATTCATTGTGTTTTATTGAGTTTTGTTTGTGGTAAGTTTTTGTGCAATATAATAATTTAAAAAGTGTACTAATTCTATTCCTTATGTAACCCAATATACAAGTTGAGTACATGAGTAAGGGAAAGAGTAATCAAATTAGCATTCAATAGGGTTTGGAGCACATAATCTAGAGTTTCACTCAACTTTGTAAATTTCTTACTTGTTTGAGGCTTAAAATAAACAATGTTAGAAGTAGTAGGCATATGATTAGTTTTAGGTTTGGATGATTTCTTGTGATTATCACACTCAACTTGGAAGGGTATGAAGGTATAGAAGATATGTGTGAGGAAGGTAAAACACTAACACAATGAGGTGATGGGATATCAATAGCAGTAAAACACTAGAGGGCACAAAAGAGGGAATGGAACTAGTGGGATTAGAGATAAGTGGTTCACTTGTAGAAGAAGAGGTGAAAAAGGTACTAGAGAATCATAAGAGGTAGGGGTTGCACTATGTAGGCATTATGAGAGGATCTAACTCAATATGAGAGAATGAAGGGAAAATGAAAGAGTAAGGTCGAATAGGTAGAGAAGATGCACCATGCAAAAAAGAAGCTCGATGGTTATAGTACTAATGTTATAAATAATATGTGTACATAAAAAGAGCTTTGAGAAACAAATTATAAAAATATGTAGTTAATTATATTGAAGAGGTGACATTAACAATCTCTTCAAAAAGTAATTATCTACTAAAAAAGGATCATACTTATCCACATATATATCATGATTAAAAATAAATAACTCATTATAATTAACCTTAATGAAAATATCTTGATTGATAAAATGAAAAACCATTTTAAAAATTCAAGTGAAATCTCCTAAAATATAAATTAATATTCCAATTACATCTTAAAATAAATAAACTTAAATATATATATATAATTAAAAACTAAAAAATAAAAATAAAAAATAAATACACTTACTATAATATAGAGTGGTTTTACTCCATAAATTTTACAAAATATTATTCAAATTACCCTATATAATAAAATAAAAACAAAATAAATAAACTTACTATAATATAGGGTGATTTATCTATTATTAAAGATGATATTTAAAATCTTGAAATTTTAAAGAGTACTTTTAAGTGAAAAATCCCTTCACTAGACGTTCAATTAGAGTCTTTCACTCTACTACTCATTGTGTATGGAGATAGATTCTCTAGATCAATTTTTTTTTTCACTTGCTCATAACATGAAAAATTCACCATATCAATGATGCTAAAACGAAGAAACAAATTCAAAATTTTGACCAAAATTCAGAGCTTAGTGTGTAATGGATAAGCCTAGCCTTCGTTATGCACCACAACCATAAACGACAACTTCTTCAAAATTTCTAAATATTTTGTCAATTGGCTCCTTGATCTACCTACAAATAATTATGAGATAGAGAGATACATTCAAACTAACAAAAATACAATCAAATTTTTTCACCTTTGACCTAAAAATATATCCTCCTAAAGCTCTCATACCACTGAGAAACAAAAAAATAAAGAGATAAAAAACAAGCATAATGAACAATCCAAATATGTACTTAGATGAATCAAAATACAATGATGAGAAGACCTTGCATATATATGAAAGGAAGAGGCAATCCACCTATCATGTGGATTGACAAGTGCCCCATGATGTGGTACAAATAAGTAAACAATTGTCATATAGGTGTCACCCTTAGGATCACTTGGAATGTGCAAACCAACAACCTATTTGACCAAGTCATCAACCTTGGTGGCAAGTGTTGAATGACTATAAAAGTGACCTTAGAGGTAAGATGTAAAGACTTCCAACCTCAAAAGGTATGTGCTTGAAGTTTACCAAACAATTAGGTAACCTCTAGAGGCCTAAAAGGTTGCACATTCAGTTAGAAAAGATATTGTCTAACCTCATCAACCTAAGTAGACTTAATTATAGTGAATAGATAAATTATTCACTCTAACAATAACATTAAAGTATTCCATCAGAATAAACTCAAAACTAAATGAAAATTATTATGGATATATAAATTTGATCATTACCAAAAAATAATAAACTTATAAATAAATAAATGAAAATAAATTATACTCATTTATTCTTTTATAATAAATCTAGGCTAGACACCCAAGAGCTACTAAACTGACATTAAATATAAACATATAGTAACCAATGGGTTCACTAATCAAATTATATTCAAATTGCATTTCTTCAAATTTATTCATTTGCAAACTCATAAAAAAATTCTAACAAAAATCATAAGAGATTTCAAAGGAACTAGAAACCTCCTTATACTTATGAGCTAATATAGAGAGAAAGAGCATCATTATAGATAAAATTACATGTATATTAGTTGATTTCATACACCAAACCAATAGAAAATATTAGCTACAACCACCCACCCATAGCACAAAAACTTGAGGTTCATACTATATGATCATTATGGCTTTAGTTTATATAGTGGGAATACCATGGTATCATTAAATAGGGGAGAGTCAAGTTTTATAGGCTACTCCTCACTTAACACAACAATTACATTTTCCATATTTGTTCCCCAATGCATGAAGGAGAATCTCAACAAAGTCATTTTCTTAATCCAAATCACATTCATTAATTTAGGTATTGTTTTCTTTAGAAAAGAGGTCGTTTCATTTCACTTCCAAGTGAATTCATAGTAAGATCTCTAAAAGAACATGAAAATTCTCCAATTTGTAGTCAAAGGATTTCTCACCCTATGCTTTTTATCCCATCAATATCATCATTTAGGAGATAGGTATGAGCTTTGTAGAGAGCAAAGTAGTACAACCCACAACCTAGAAACATCAAATACATTTTACCTTAAAAAAATTGATAATGGTTGGGGAGGAACATATATAGAACATCTTGGATATTAAATTAGGGAATACCATCCATATCATTAGCAAGATAATATGTTCTATTTAACTAAATTCTTAAATATAGGTTTGAGATTTCCTTCTCTATGGCATCTAGGAAATTGTTGGGTATAACCTCTCCTCTCACCCATGATTGAGCCTTGTCACACTATTGTTGCCTTTTCTTTTATCATTTTTAATGGTCCATTTCTCTTGCCACTACTTGAGGATGTCATGAGGATGAGGGAGACAAAACAAAGTCGTAAAAAACACTTGATGAAAGACCTTATAGAAATCAAATGAATACAAATAAATATATCAACTTGTTTGACATATAAAATTTCACAGAACCATTACCCTACTAAGAATTTTTCAAGGTACTTCTAATGGAAGAAAATACTACTACATACCTATTACTGAAAATTTTATAATCTAGTAATAAATTATTTTATATATTTTTAATAGCTATAAAATTTTAAAGTTAGAATACAATATTTTGAAAATTTATTTATTCATAAATATTGAATAATTAATATTTTCTTTCAATAATTATAAATTAAAAAAAATTAACCACCTATCAATTCCCTTTCCCCATGCACATTCTTAAGAAAAGGAGGGTGTGACATGCATATCACAAAATTTTAATATATTCAAAGCATATGTTTCTTGAAGCCTTAACATAATGTGGAATTGTAATTAATGGATTAAAATAGTTGTTCTCTCATATATATATATACACACACGCATCTACATACATATATGCATACATATATGCGTATATATATACATATACATAAACATATACATACATATATACATACATTTGGATTGATTTGTGTGTAAAATTATTGTATTTAAGAATATCCATTGATTTAATTAACTTTGTGGATTAAAAAATCAAAGAGATCATAAAGGAATTTACATTCAAAACATTGTGTATTAATATTATTGGAACATTACATCAACACACATCATTCTAAACGTGTTAAATGTTTCTTATTCTCAATTATTATTTAAAAACCATTAAATTGATCTATCTTAAGGTCGATTAAGATAATAAACTCTTATAATTCAATAGATTCCTCAAAGGTTTTCCTAATTGCCCTTAATCCTTAACAAGATTCAAATATAAAAAGATCAAGTTTGAACAAATTCCTACAATAAAATTTCTACTAATTTATTCTTCTGAAGGTAAGTTTAAGTCCATGAATCAATTCACTACCATAAATACATATCTGCAAAAACACAATCGATTTAAATATTTTAAACCATTTGTCTGATCATATCCTAAAATTCTGATATTCTTTGCTAAGATTGTTTATCCACGCGTGGTGATCATCAAGCTTGGGAGACTACAAATTTAGGCACAAACGAGTCCTCTCAAGCCAAGAAACCGACCTGCAGGTAAGATGCATTTTATTGAAATGTCGCTGCCTTTTTCCGCCAAATGAGTCCAATATTAAAACTCGCTCTTTATTGAAATTAACAGTGAACACGCACAGAAGTTTGTTGTATTTCTCAGTCACAGCGGTAAGCAAAAAAATTTTGTTAGGCAGCTACACAGAGACCTGACAAACCTAGGCGTGTCCTGCTTTTTCGATGAAGATCCTCAGAGTTTGCCAATGGGAGAAGATTTCCCCCCTCGTATATTTGAAGCCGCTAAGACATGCAGCGTAGCAGTTTTGCTTCTTTCTAAGGAATTCTTGGAATCAAAGTGGCCAATGCTGGAGGCCTCTACTTTTGTGAAAGCTAGAGATACAAATCCCAATCTCGAAATTCTACCCTTGTACTTTCTGATTGCACCCGAGGCTCTCAAGCAAATTACGGCAGAGAACGAAATCTGGAAAGGCATTGAGAAATCTGAGGAAAGGCGGGCCGAATGGCATCAAGCTTTGAATGCAATTCGGCGAATTAACGGGTTGAAGTTCAGTGAAGGTGGCAATGAAGTGGAGTTCAGAGATAAAATAGTTAACGAAATCTGTCGCAAACTCCCAAGACAGTCACGAAGGTATCATGTAGCTTGTATGCAAGGAGAAGAACGAATGTGTCCGGTGGGAACGCCTCACTACCTTCTTTTCTACAATTCTTTTCTTTTGCGTTTGCTCCATACGATTATATATTTACTGGTTGCAGGAGGTTGCAGATTTCTTCAACACTGTTCATCCCAATGAAAAGGGAATCCGTATTGTAGGATTGTATGGAATAGCTGGCCACGGGAAAACTACGCTTGGCAAGGCTACCTGCAACTTCAAAATGGCGGATTTTGAAGGAAAAGTGTGTCATCTGGAGTTTTCTCAAGACGGTTCATTCGAAAGGTTAAAACTTGCCCTGCACTATCTCACTCACTGCCCTCAATCGCATCTCCAAACACTGACAAGCGAAGATCAGGTGAGCAATTTCATGTATTTTAAGTTTGTTGACAGGATGTTCTTCTTTTCAAGTCCAGTGCTACGTAAATGATTCTGAAAAAGGACAAGTGAACAATATGTGCAAGTGTTCTGCATTTTCTAATATAATTACAGGCACAAGTTGAGTTGTATAAAAGAGTGAGGGGCCAAAGGGTATTGTTGGTTCTGGACAATATCACAGAAGAAAGCATCGGCGAAGTGACATATTATGTTCAGGCAGACTTCGGGGAAAACAGCTGCATCCTTTTGAGCGCGCGAAGCGTAGATGTTCTATTAAAGCATTTCAAAATTGCTAGGAAGTCATGCATGCGCGTCCCAAGCCTTGTAGACGATGAGGCCATCGGGATATTGCTGGAAAGGACATCTCTAGGAGAGTCAACGCTGGGGGCAAAGGACAGAAGTTTTGTTTTGAAGTGTGCAAAGAGATGTTCGTTCAAAGAGATCAGTTGTGACAATGCTCGGAGAAGTCGAACATTTCATCCGTTAGCCTTAAAAGCTTTTGGTGGCCACCTCTTCGGTAAATATGGTTCGAATTTGCGAAAATGGGTTGCTGAGATAGATGGCTTGGTAGACCGTTCTGGTTATGGTCTGGATGACGTGTTCACTGTGCTGGGTAAAGCTTTTGATGACATGCATCCCAAATACCGCACTGTATTCATGCTTCTCACCGTATATATGCTGCCCAATATGTCTTTCCACAAAGTTACTGAGTGGCTGGCAATAAATTGCAACGAAGAGATATCGTTTATTGAAAAAGCAGTGAGTTGAATATTTGTTTTTAACTTGTTTAGTTTGTGATTATAGCGTTTTAATTGAAAAACCAGTGGACGATTAATTTATATGTGGTTTCAGGTTGAGGTTCTATGTAAGAAGGCTTTTATTGAAGAATCCGTACCTGGAATTCGCATACACGACCTATATATTGAGTTCGCTCAAAGGAAAGCAAAAGAAATGGGGAGATGGCTGTGGTGGAAGGATGACCAACGTAGTACACGTGGGTTAAGTCCACAAGACAAGGAAGGTTTTGAATTAGTTAAGTTAGAGCACTGCAAGTATCGAAGTCCGTCCCAGATCGCCTCCAAGTACCTTCAAAATGTATTGGCACTTCAGCTCGTAGGTGTGCAGAAGATTAGCAAACTTGACTTGTCCCCGATGAACAGTCTCAGAAGTTTCGCAGTACACAATTGTCCAGACTTAGAAGCAATTAAAGGTATGGAAAAATCGCTAGAGATGGCGTGGCTTCAGATAAGCAATGTACATCCAATGTTTAAACTTCCCGAGATAAGCGGCCTACAAGGGTTGCAACATATTGA
Source organism: Sequoia sempervirens (assembly GCA_007258455.2). Classification (NCBI taxonomy): domain Eukaryota; kingdom Viridiplantae; phylum Streptophyta; class Pinopsida; order Cupressales; family Cupressaceae; genus Sequoia; species Sequoia sempervirens. The sequence continues at coordinate 48,244 of VDFB02036608.1, forward strand.
GATCGACATTGCAGTCAGTCAGGTGCTCAATCAGCTGGGAGATCTTACTTCTTGTTTTTTCCTCAGAGAGATTAAAATTCGCTGGCCATCTCTCTTGGAATTCCCAGCCATAAAAGGTTTGCCCTATTTGGAGAAAGTTGAATTTAGTATGTGTGATAAAGTGAAGGAGCCTCTCGACTGTAGAGATTGCGTGGAGCTTCAAAGTGTTGTCCTTGACAATTGCTGCCACATGGTAGCCCCACCTGTCCTCTCAGGATGTAAGAAACCATCCAAAATTGTTTTGTCGGAATGTGATGCGGTGACTGCATGTCCAGATACAGATGTGCCAGGTGCTTTAAAGACATTAGAGTTGTCCATTTCATCAAAAGCTGCTTTGGCTCCCAAAAGTTTAGAGACTTGTGACGCGCTGGAAAATCTTCAACTATGGAATATGCGGAAACTAGAGCAGCTTCCGGGTTTCAGACATCTATCAAACTTGACTGTGCTCAAACTCGGGAAGTGTGGTATAAGGGAGCCACCGGATCTTACATGTTGTGTCATGTTGGAGATCGTTTGCTTTTTCTCACTGAACAATTTAGAAAGTTTTCCCAATTTCTCATCACTGAGTAGGTTGAGGAATTTAAGTTTATATAATTGCAGGAAGGTTCAAGATCCTCCAGATATCTTGGGATGCCATGAATTACAGATATTTATTCTGCTCTACAATGATAATTTGAAAGGACTTCCAAGGATGGATGGCTGCCCACAATTAGAGCAAATTCAAGTGAGTTGGAGTTGTGAAGACGAGGTCGTTTATGATGGAATTGATCCAGACAATTGGGAAGTTGATGACGATGATGAATCTTGGCTGGAGCACTTCAAAGACGAGACCTTCCACTTTAGGGAAATTCCAGAAGCGTTGAAAGGGTGTGGCAGTGGCTTAAGAGGAAGACAACGCTGGGGAAGAAGTATTTCCGTGGAGTGAAGGTGTATAATTCTATCACGGCTCCGTATGAAACTTCTAAAAGATCAAAGTTTTACGGCCAAAATTCAATTACTCTCAGTTTGCGTGATAACAAAGTGATCGCTTTTCCGACACCGGGCAGACTTATTGAAGATCCTGATTGGTTGAATAAAGCGCAAGAGTATTTTGCTGCCTCAGGTAGGGTTTTAACCGCAGCTTTAAAGGTTTATATATGAGAAAACAATGATTACGCAGATTATTCGTTTAAATTTAAAATTAAATATAAAATATATGAGGCTCCATTTTGTATTCCATTGCTTTTATAAACCGGCAAATATAGGAAAGATTTTATATATATATAAAACGATTTTTTTGTTTTTCTGTTAATTTTTAAAGATTGATGGTATTTAAATTTTTTTTGAGGATGCTATTAAATTATTAGAGTTAAATTTTTTTAGTTGATTTTCTTTTAGAAGGATTAGTTTTAGTCATGTAAATGATTGATAATAATTTTCACTAATACACATGTTTTATAATAATGATAAAAGGAAACATAGATTTCTTAGTTGTTCAATTTACAAGATTCTTAAAATAGTATATGCCAATAATAATTATACAAAGTTTGGATGTGATTGAATGATAGATTAATACACATTAAATGTTCTTAAATACCATTACATAGACGTTAGGTCATGGCGGGAAGACATGGACAAGAGTCAACAAAATTTGAACTTCAAAATTTGAAATTCAAAGGTAAATTTTGTGTGATGTGCAATCAATCTGACATTGTAAGATTGACCAAAGACAATGAAAAGATAACATATAGGTGGAGAGTGAATGTTTGGACAGAGAAAGTGTAATAAATATCAAGTATGTGAGACTATATGTAAAAATAAATAAAATAGGTTCAAATGTTTGAGAATATTTGTGAAGAGTGAGATGGCTGAGGAGATGGGTTGATGGGATTAAAGGTGGTAGGAGTTTTAGAAAGATGGATTGTTTTCGAGTTGTTGATTTGAACTTAGGTCTGAGGGAGATGGTTTAGAGGAGTTGGTACCGGGTGGAATCAACCAAAAATTTCACCATTACAAATATATATCATGAAACTAAGTCACAATTAATAAAAGTTATCAAATAATAAAATTTTTAAAAATATTAAATAAATTAAGATATTAATTTTTTATTTATTTAATAATACAACTAAATTTAATTTTGTATTTTTAATAAATTTCTTAAATTAATATTCTTTGAATATAATATATCATAAAATATATTAAAATAAATAAATAAGTTAACTATTTTATTTCACAAGGTCAAACGTATAAAAGTATTAATAACCTAGGTCAAACGTATAAAAGTATTAATAGCCTAGCACTTGCCCTTATTCACATGCATCCTTTAGAAAAAGATGATGAGACATGCACATCGTAAAATATTAATATATGCAATTCATGCCAATTAATGCTTCTTTGTTTCAAACAATAGACATGGTTTTTTTTTCTCTAATAATAAATCCTTTAAAGTACCTATTTGAGTTGAATTCCTCAAGTTATCCCTTCCTTACTAGAATTTCCCAAGCCAAATAGCCTCCTCTATAACTCTAGTTATTCATGTTAAATTAGAGGTTCAATTAGAACATGCCTAGTAGTGTATCTATGTCAACGTGGACATGTCCAAGGACCTCAATGACACTATTGATATCTAGGTTAGTCAAATTAATTAAAAAAAAAATTATGTCAATCATTTGTCTATACATCATCATACCACTACCCTTGTCATAAATGATTTTTATT
>VDFB02036609.1:0-32410 GCA_007258455.2 Sequoia sempervirens
CTAAAACCATAAATTGTCAATCTACTAAAATAATGCCCTTTTGCTAAAACTATAAAAGCATGAATCATAAACCATGAATTCATAAATAAATTCCTTGCCTCCCCATTAGTATTAAATAAATTCTCAACATTAGAGTTTGCTATTCGTAGCTTACCTAAACTCGATCAACTCAACCAAATAATCAATGAGAAGATGCCAGGTGGGCCACCAACTGCAAGTCCAATACTATATATATAGAGAGAATATTTTTTTTATTATACATAAATTATATAAAAGATACGTAGAATATTAGAATTCAAAAATAAGAGGTGTTTGTATTGTTATAGAGCAAGAATATGCTAACTTGAGCACACAATCTATTTATAGTCTTCTTTTTAGTTTGGAGCATTTCATTTTTATAATTGATATTATTTTTTTCTATTAATTTTTTTTAGTATTAAAGTAAATTTGGTCGCAGTATTATAGCAGAAGAAAAATCTATAATATTAATTTAAGAGGATTTTTTTTCTAAATTATTTTATACATGGAAAAAATTGGTTTATATTATGTTTATTAAAAAATTTGTTTTTTTAAACAATTATATATCTAATTAAATGTAACATTCATTTAGATGTCATGAATTTTTTTTTAATTGACCTTCTAAAAGTTATAATTTTATCATAGATTTCATAGACCCCATTTTTTAAGCATTGAAAGTTAGTTTAGAGATCTATGTATTTTTATGAATTTTGATACTTTTGGAGTATTTTTATATATTTTTTATCAGCCTAAATATAGAAGCTCTCACAAGATTTAGTTACTTTGTTTCATTTAGACTTGCACAGAATGCAAGAAATTGACTTACATAATATTTAGGAGATGGTATTGTATATCAAGTAGGAGATGAAATTATAGATTAAGCATATAATATTCCTTTAGGCATCCTATATTTATTGATCTAATATAGTATTATTTACCCATGAGCATTTACTTTTATTTTTCCTTGGGAAATCTATGAATTATAATCAACATAATTTAATTGTTGGCCTTCATCATGATGGTCAAATTTAGATATTAGATTTTGGAGATTTGGCTTTTTTCATATGTGATATGAAAGTCAAGTACCAACACACATTTGATTAATTGTCTCTCATATATGTGAGATGTGTCTAGTCTCTCTTTTGGGCTTTGTTAATATATACAAAAAGAATCAAGCTCTGACCTACATGTGTGTGTGTGCATGCATTTTAATACATATTAATTATTTCTATACATAGGATCAAGTTGATTTGTGGGAGCTCCCCTTGTGAGGGGATGATTATATCAACTTGTTGGAGATTGTTGCACGTTGTTGTCATTAGTGTTGTCATTGATGTCAACCTATGTTAACCTCTAGTGTGGTCGTGTTGAGAAGGAGTTGTGTTGTTGAGCAGGTGTTGCTGATGTAGTTGGTTCACTTGGTTTCCAAGTGCTTTTGAGAGAATTTGAATAGAGAGTGTACAAGGTGACAGAGTTGTGTTTTGCATTGTGCTTGTGTGGTTTGGATGAGGTTACCAAAGGTGTTATATCCAAAATTTCAGGTTTTGGATCATGGGATAATGGAATATGTGTCTAATAGTGTGTTGCTTATGAAGAAGGTTGTCTGGGAGAAATGGAATTTCTTCGCATTTCTCCATGTTGAAATTTCTCATCTTCTAGATTTGGTAACGTGCTAATATTATCTGTATCTACCTTCCCTTGGAGTGTTTTGTGTTTAGTTATTCTGCGAGATTAGTTAGTGAGGTGTATGTTTGTGGCAGTGTGGCTGGTTGCACAAGATGATAGTATTCTCAATCTTGGGTGGTTGCGGTAGTGTTTATGAATATTCTAATGATGTTGGAATATTCTAGGATGTGTGACATTGCTATGTGGTCCACAGGATGTTTTTTGGATCTGGATAAGTGTGTATGTGGTTGCTTCTTAGCATTATTGTAGGTTTGGCCAACCTAGCATGTTAGCATTACTTATGGATGTGCTTTGTGCATTATGGAAGCATGGTGTAATGTGTTCATGTAGATTTGGGTCCTATTTAACCCTTGGTTTGGTTCACCTTCACTTCTTTCCATCACAAAAGTGTTTGGTTCTGACCTATTTGGTGGTTGCACATTTGAGGTGCATACATTTCATTGAGGCCAACCTAGAGTAGATGTTTGAGGGTGTGAAAGATATACAATCAAGTTTAATTATTGGAGATGTTTGTGATGTATATTAGTGTGTTGTGTGATCAAATTTTATGATTTGAGTGTGAGCTTAAATGTCTAAGGGTACCTGAAGCAATGAGTAGAAGGTGTCTACATTTTCAATGTACCTGAAGTTATTGGAGGCAATGAGCTAAAGGTTGCAGATGGTGTAGAGTTGTTGTGGTGGATCTTCTTGTTTCTTTGAGGTAGTGAACCTTCATTTAACAATCTTCTTCTATTCTCTTCTATTTCAGACAGTGAGTCCTTTGGGTAGTGAGCCCTTGGTAGTGAGCCATTCTTTTCTTCTAGGTAGTGAGACCTTCCAATAGTGAGCCTTTTGTTATCAATGTTGTTATTCATATATATATGTGAGTTAATCCTCACCATGGTTTTTCCTTGATTAGGATTTTTCACGTAAATCTAGTGTTCTATGGTGTATGGCTATGAATGCATTTATGTTTTATTAGTTTACATTCATGTTGATGCATAATAAGGGTTTGAAGGTAAATGAGGGTTTTAATGTTTTAATGTACAATTGATTCAACCCCCCTCTTAGTTATCTTATGTGTCTCAAAGTTGTGGTTCCTTGGAAGAAGCTTAACTACTTGAGGTATATCCAAATGGTGCACAAGAATAGTGTCAAAGTTCCTATGTTCGATGGAACAAATTATGCTTTTTGGAAAGCCAAGATGAAAACTTTTTTTGTCTCATTAGGGTTTGGTGTTTGGAAGTTAGTTGAAAATGGATACACTATGCCTACTACTCCCTCGAAAAGTGATGATGAGATCAAATATTATGAGAATAATGAAAAAGAAAAGAATGCTATCTTGAGTGGGCTTTTTGATTCAGAATTTATGAAGGTGATAAGCCTCAAAACTGCTAAAGAGATCTGGACAAAGTTGTAGAGGAATTTATGAATGATATGATAAGGTCAAGAAAGCAAAGATTCATAATTTCAAAGCCAAATTTGAAACCCTAAGGATGTCAGAAGATGAAGATATTGTTGGCTACATGCTTAGAGTGGATGAGATTGTCAATGACATCAATGGTATTGGTGGAAAACTAGAGGAAAGTGAAGCTATGAAAAAGGTGAGAAGTCTTCCTAAATCTTATAGTGCTAAAGTTTATGGTATTGAGGAAGCTCAGAATTTGGATCAATATACTAGAGATAAAATGTTTGGTACTTTAACTACTTTTGAATTAAGTGAGTTTGACAAATATGCTCCAAGGAAAGTAACTACTTTTAAAGTCAACAAGAAAGAGAATGATGAATTTGATCCATATGATATTGATGAGGTGGATGCAAATTTTGTAAGGAGATTGAAAAAGGCCACTGGAAAATAAAAAGGTAAGTTACCCTTCAAATTTTTCAATTGTGGAAAGGTAGGTCATTATGCTCCTAAATTTCCAATCAAAGTTTCAAATTACAAATATAAAGATCATAAAGGTAAATCTATCAAGAAGAGTTATTATGTTAAAGAAGATAGTGGTGTATCTGATGATGAGGAATTAGACTTTCTAGATGATGGAAGTGATGAATTCTTGTTCATGACTCTAAATGTTGGAACTAATTATACTAATCTTGAAAGATGTGTGAAGGAAACTGCTCTGAAAATAGGTCACAATATTGAAGAAACTGTGTTGGTTGTCTTTCATGCAAGAGAGGAGAGAAACTACTGGATAATTAATAGTGGATTCTCAAATGATATGATAGGTGAAAGAGTAAGTTTTTTAAGCTTGAAAAGTATGATGGTGGTCTTGTTAAGTTTGGTGATGATACATTTGCTAAGATCTGTGGAAAAGGTTCAATTAGTTTTTATGGAACTAGCATAAGACAGATGATGTTTTTAATGTCAAGGGCCTCCAACATAATCTTCTCAATGTAGGAAAAATGTGTAGCAGAGGATACAATCAAGTGTTTCAGGATGATGGTTGTGAAATTATAAAAGGAAGCTCTAGAACATAGGTTGTAGTTGGAACAGGGAAAAAAGGAAATGTTTATTAGCTCAAAGGTGGTGGTGTTAAGTTATTTATGTCTTAAATCAATGAAAGTTGACTATGGCATAGAAGAATGTGTCACATCAATTTTGATAGCCTATTGAAGATCAACTCTACTACACCTGTGAGAGATCTTCCAAGAATTACAAAGCCCATCAATGCAATTTCCAAGGAGTGTCAGTTTGTAATGTAGACAAAGAAGAGGCTTAGAAATAAGGAATATTCTATCACAATACCATTGGAGTTGGTGCATACAGACCTATCTAGACCTGATAGAACAAGAATCTCTCAAGGTGTTGGAACACAGCAATCTACTGAGAGGAGTGATGAATCCGTAGATCACTTAAAACTTAGATCTAATTTACTTTTTGTTAATTAATTTGGACTTAAGACCTTTTTTGTAGATTAAAACTTATTATGCAAATACATAATCATGCACAAACAACATGTACGTGGAAAACTCAAGATGGGAAAAAACACAATGAGAAATATTGTTAGGAGCTACTATCCTAATCTATCCTCACAATCAAATCTTCTGAATACAAGTTTAAGGGAACCAACCCTAAGGAGACACCAATCCCCTAGTTTTAGGAGCACCAACTCCAAGGAAGCACCAACTCCCTACTCTAAGAACCTACCCAGATATCTTATGGCACCCACCTGTTATGCCTCGCATAACCACCCCATTTTAAATTTCATTAAAATGGGACCCCTTCCCCCCCTTTTGCTTTTGCTCTTTGTGTTTTTCCCCCTTCGATTTTGAGGTTTTGTTTTGCCTTGGCATGTGCTTAATATGTTTATCTTGCTTGCCCAAGTGTTTTCCCCAAGTTGCATATTGAAAATATTATGTTTTGGGCAAAGTTCAGGCTTTTACCCTAGTTCGAGATTTTTTGGTATGTCTGAATTTTCCCAAATTTCTTTCAAACTCCGTTTCAATGTTATTGTTCGGGTTTTTGAGCCAGTTCGAGATTGTCCACCCCATCCATATTTTCCCAGATTGTGCTCAAAGTCCGGCTCGGCCTGTTTTACACTGCAGTTCAGAGATTTTTGGCCTTCACGGAATTCCGCCTGGGTTAGATTTCTTTGAATTTCCACCTTGGCGTCGGGTTTCCAAGTTTGGTCAATTTTTGGAGCTTTATGCCATTTTGCTTTGTCATTTACGTTCTCCTGAGTTGCGATGTTCAATATTGTTGTGCTTTAAAACATTATGGTCTTGCTTGGAGTTTGAATTCCTATGTGTTTGGGCATTTCATGGCTTGCCCTGTGCGTTCATGGTTAAAATCCAAGGTTTCATACCTAGGGCGTCGCCATCTCGTCTTGTTTTGCTTTCAATTGGGCCTAGAATTCAATGAAGATCTGTTGAAGGTTCAGATTTAGCTGGTTCTATGCTCGGTTAGATTTTCCTAGTTTTTCCTCCTTCCCTCCATTTTTCCTGGAATGTCCTGAAACTTCAGAAATTTACCCTTTTCACAAAAATCTGGTTTGGCTAGATTTTTCTGGATTTTTTGGGAGGCGTTGTGGAATGAGGAAATTTGGTGAAATAGATGATTCTAATGATAAAATCTTATGTTTCCATGCTTTAATTTGGTAAATTGCACAATGATTATGCATTATTTATTCATTTTAATAATCTATTGTATATATTGGTGCCTCATCAGGAGAATCCACCTAGTTCAGAATTTTCTGAAATTCCTCCCAGGCAGGTTTTCCCTGGTTCACTCGAAATCCTGAACTTCTCAGTGTTAATGCTTAATGGATAATTTAATGGTTTTATCATGATTTTAAGCTAACACTTGGATGAAAATGTTGTCAACATTTGGATTCTCACATTGGTGTTTGATGAATGTAGGTTGGGTCTGGGCGAGATGACATCAGTCTGGTTCAAGGTTTCAGATACGAATATGAACATCTTCGTACAAAGGACTAAGGCTATCATGGGATACAATAACTGGGCACCAGTTGGATGATGCAGTGACCTATAGTACAATCATTAATGAATATCAATCCAACAAGAGAGACTGGGACAATACGATGGGGCAGTTGAAGAATAATATTAATGCTATTGAATGGAGAACTAGGGTTTTGCCTATGCCACTTGCAGATAGCTTGTAGAGGATGTTCTTGATGATGAAGGCCAAAATGGGACAAGGTATGGATGAAGTGGGGGAAGCAGTTAATGCAAATCTGCATCGAAATTCATGCTTCCTCATTATTTTTCTTTGCCTCTTCTTCACGCGTTTTGGTTTAAGTTATGTGGGAGGTCCTGGGCCGATCTGGTCGGTGCCCATGCATTTAATGCACATTTGACTTTGTTTCAAATTCTTCTAGGGCTGACTTATTCTGTGACCGACCTATTGTAAACCCTAACTGGACCGACACATCTGGCGGCTTTTATAAATATGGCTTTCGCCTCTTTTGTGTCTATTTATCTTTTTGGGGATATCGAAAAAGCAAGTTAGGGTTTTTAATTAAGATGTTTTTTTGTAGTTAAGCAGGAGGAGGAGGTGATGTATCTTCCTAATTTTCTTAGCATAGATGGAGATAATTTGAAGACATGGGTTTTATGTACACTGGTGATCTTTCCAGATTTGTAAATGTTGCTTATCTGCTTCATTGACAGTAGGAGCAGCCAAACTTAAACCTACTTTATATTATGCTCTAGAATGGTATTCATTTTAGGTTAATCATTTGATTTGAAAAGTTTTCAAGGAATGAAATTTTATCTTATGTTTTGTTTGAATGATGATTTTCGATCTACTGTCAAAGTTTGCATTGTGAATGAATGAAACTTTGTATTAATTACAGGTTAATTTTATTTTGCAGTTCTAGTTTAAGAATTCCTTGGAAGGTAACAAGTTTGATTAGTTGGATGAATCAACATTCTTTTCAGTTTGAAAACCTTGATCTATCTTTTTCTATTTCTTTGAAACCCTCGATTAAAATAGGTTTAGATATATGTTTGATCTTGCAACAATCCAGAAGCTCAAAACCAACAGGCCCCTTGAATATTACAACCATATTGACCACTTCATGAAATAACAACATTGTGAACCAACATCAAGGACCTTGGGAGGTGATTAGTTTGATTACTGATTGTCTCTTTCAAGAGAGGTGAGATACTTTTACTTTTATCTTACCTGCATGTCATGGGTCAACTTGGCACCTCAACAGGACTGGCCCTAGAAGGAGGGCCAGAAGAGAAAACTGGATAAGATTGGGTCTTTCTCACTAGAGAGGTCCCATAGAGTTCTTCGATCAACTAAAAACCCACAACCTTTGATAGAACTCGATACCCCAACGAGACACAAGATTCACAGGGAAACTATTCTACCACCCTTGTCAGCTCCACTCACTCCACTAGAATTTTCACCAATACCCCACTTGATACCCATGAATCCACCACCAAATCCACCTCAATTTCCATTACAGCTGGTTCAGCCCATCCAACAGCTGGCTCAACTTCCACCACTACCACAAATGGAATTTTTTGTGAATAATCCCTCTCCATTGGGGACTATTCCTGGAAGCTTTCATGATATGCCTAAGAATCCTGAGAGATTTTGTTCCAAATACATTCATGGTGAATCAAGGAGTGCTAAGGAGCACATACAAGCTTTTAAGGATGCTTGTACCAAAGCCTAGATAGCTCACCATGATGTGGTTTATAGGTTGTTCCCTTATTCCTTAGGGGATATGGCGTACAACTGGTACCTAAATCTTCCACAAGGTTCTATTCTAAGATGGACAGATCTGGAGAATGCTTTCATCAATCAGTTCAGAGTTTATGTGGATCTGGCCATTTTGTTCCATCAATTTGCTACCATTAGGAAGGAGCCATGTGAATCACTACCCTTGTTTAATACAAGGTTTTGACGAATGTATAGGAGATTGTAGGACCCCTATCTAGTTGCTGAGAATAGTGTCATTCATGCATATTTTAGAGTTATAGACGCTTTGCTTGGCTTGTTCCTACAAAGGACTTATCAGCTGACAGATATTGATTTGTTGTCTAAAGTTTATCATCTAGCCATCAAGCTGCAACAACAAACTAGCTCTCAACAAGGGAACTTGGGAGGAGGTGTTCCTTCTATAGGGTATCAGATGCCTAACCCAACCCCTTTATTCAATACTGTCCCAAGGATGTCCCCTTCCCATTATGGACCTATGTCTAAGTTGCAAACTCAATCTCCTGTTCCATTCTCATGACTCCAGGCTCAGGCTGGCACCCACCGAATTCAAATAAAGGAGGTGGCTTAGTGGATACATCAATGGCTTATGACCTCTTTGAAGAAGAACCTTCATTCCCAATGCAAAATGAGAATGAACCAAAGGAAGATGTGTATGATGCCCAAGCCTTTCAAAAAAAGGGAGGACACTTCCTAAGAAACCAGAATAAGGGTTCGTTCACTACATCAACACCACCTAACCACATGGTGCCTCCAAATCAGAGTGTTGATAACAACCCTCCTCCACCGAAGGGTCCACCTGACTTCCCTAGCAAAGGTAATTCATCTAGTGTTTTCAAATATAATGCAAGTTATAACATAGAATTTGATATTGTTTTTGAGATGCAGAAACATAAAACCTCTTTATCATACTTTGACATCCTAAAATGGTGCCCTTCCCAATGAGATATAGTGTTGAAAGCTTTGGAAGAAGTTGATAAATCAAAAGGGAAAACCAAGGTGGCACCCGCTGCAGACATGAACACAACTTTGTTTAGAAACAAAGTAGCCCACCATTTCTTTTAAGTTTGAGAATATGTGGGAAGAATCTACACAATTGTCTACTAGATTCAAGGGGCTTCTAGCAATGTTATGCCATTTTCTGTATGCAAGAAATTGGGATTGAATCCTATCCAAACAAACAAGAAGGTCATCCAACTTGATAAAACAAAGGTTAATGTAGTTAGAGAATTGATAAATATACATGTGCAAGTAGGGTTTGACCCTAGGATTCCAATTAATATGGATATTTAGGTAGCAGACATTCCTGAGACTTACGGTATGCTTTTGAGCAGGTATCTAATGAAGAGTATAGGGGGATATCTCTCCCTTGAATTTTCACATATGTGGCTACCATGGAGGGGAATGCCTATGCAGATTAGGATTGAGAATGAACCTCGCCTCAAACATATCATCACTGAGTATGATTGTCCCAACGAGGTAGCTTATTTTGAAACCGAGATAGGGGTTTATAAAAGAGAGGAAATTCTGACTCTTTCGGTTCTTAATTCTAATGATTTGTCAATGCAAGAATTCCCTAATCCCATGATTAGTGTAAACCAACAGGTATTGATCAGGAATATGCAACAGGATTAGCTGGTCTTAGGGGAAGATATCAATTTGTGGAGTCTTTTACTCCCAAATTGGTGCAGGGTGCACTACCAAAATCATTCGGAATTAACCTACCAACCCTACATCAGTGTTCTAAATCATGTTTTCCAAAATGAAGAAACTAGCCCAAGTCACCTTGAGATTGTTTCAAATCACTTCTCATTTGAAGCCAAAAATGCAATAATGTTAATTAGGGATAATATACCTTCAGAGGAAGTCCCTTCTCAAACTGAACTTACCCCGGTCATAATACCATACCAACATAGTTATGTTGAACAACCCTAGGGTTTGTTTGATACCCCTGCACTCACAAGTATACCAAAACCCAAGGGGTTAATCAAAGATATAGATAACTGTCAGAAAGATATCCTAGGATTACATGATATATTTGAGTGGGAATTGGATATTGCACTTGATGAACCTATTGAACACCCATTCCCAATATTTGATGCAAAAGATCAAGTGGCCCCACCTATGGTTCATCTTATCGAAGCACCCACAACAAGCTCAAAGAGATCAATCCCAACTCATAATCAGCTATGGACCCTCACATTTGATGGATCCAAATCTAAAACAGGGTGTGGTGCTAGAATTGAGTTAACCAACCCAAAAGGGAAAACATTTTTTTCTTCTTACAGGTTACAGTTTGGATGCACTAACAATATAGTAGAATATGAAGCATTAGCTCGGGGATTGATGTTTGCACATCAGAAGAAAGTTACTACTTTGATGGTTAAAGGAGATTCAGAAGTGATTATCAAGCAAGTACGCAGCCAGTACACATGTCACAATAAAAGGATGGAAGCTTATAGAAATCGAGTGTAGAACCTGATTGAAGACTTTGATGCTTTTGGGATTAGTTTAATTCCTAGAGAGGAGAATCAAATAGCTGATTCATTAGTTGTTGCCACAAGTAGCCTGGAGCCCATGCAAGGCTCCAAGCTCAAGATATTCTTAGTAGAATTGATATCCACCTTGGCTGTCCTTGATAATGTCAGGAACTTTCAAGTCTTCGACGATGATCGACATATCCTTTCTTTTCTAGCAAGCTCAGATGTTTTCGAATAACAGATCATCGATGAGTCTGATAGGGATCAAGGAGACTGGAACCCCGAAGACTACAATACAGAAGGTGTCCTCAATTTAAAAAGTAATAGCATTCCCAAGGGAATGGTGGCCTTAGAAAGAATTTTTGATTCAGATCCAAGGGCTCAGAAAAAGGTATCAACCAAAGATAAGGGAGGTGAATATGAAACTGTTAACTTAGCTGACTCTAGCCCTGAAAGGAATGTTTACATAGGGAAAGCCTACCCTGAAGCAATTAGAGAAGATATATTGAGGGAACTAAAGAAATATATTGTTGCAATAGCTTGGGGGTATGAAGATCTAAAAACATTTGATGCTTTTGTGATAACTCATACTATTCCTTTGAAGCCTGAAGCTAGACCATTTCGGTAGAAACAATGTCTTTTCAACGCCTTGATTGAACCACTGATCTTTAAGGAAGATCAAAAATTTCTTTCTACAAGAATAATCTTCCCTGTACGACATTCAACATGGGTGGCTAACTTGGTTCCAGTTCATAAAAAGAATGGGCAGATCAGGCTATGTGTATATTTCAGGAATCTGAATAGAGCTTCGGAAAAGGACAACTACCCACTCCCTTCTCTAGATGAAGTCTTGCAAACTATCAATGGGTCTCAAATGATGTCGTTCCTGGATGGTTATTTTGGGTACAATCAAGTGATCATTAATTATGAGGACAGGATGAAGACAACCTTCACTACTAAGTGGGGAACATTTGCTTACAGGAGGATGCCATTTGGTTTGATAAACGCTGGAGCAACCTTTCAGCGTGCAATGGACGTAGCGTTCAAATATTTGATTGGTAAGTGCATCATCATTTATATGGATGACCTGACAATATTCTCTAAAGATAGACTAAACCATGTTGCAGACTTGGCTAAAGTTCTTGAAAGATGTATCCAATATGGTGTTTCTTTGAATCCTAAAAAGTGTGTGTTCAGGGTTTCTGAAGGGAAACTTTTGGGACACAATCTCGGAAAGAGGGATATCGATAGATCCAGACCGAATTGAGTCTATTCTGAAGTTAACCATGCCAGGAAGTAAGAAGGAGATGAGATATTTCTTTGGAAAGATCAACTTTGTGAGGAAGTTTATCACAGGTTTTGCATAAATTGTTAAACCTTTGAAAGAAATGATGAAGAAAGATGCTAGAATAGAATGGAGTGATGAGGCAAAGGCTATTTTTTCTCAAGTTAAGAAATCCATTTCGGAGGCGCCAGTCCTCACCAGTCTTGACTACTTGAAGCCATTTTATATTTATTCTTTTGCTTCTGAACACTCATGTGCAGCTGTCCTAACACAACGAAGAGAGGAGGTGGATGAAAGGCCAATTGCCTTCATGAGCTCTCCATTTAAGAATGCTAAAGTCAAGTACCCACCTCTTGAGAAACAAGCTTTTGTGTTGGTTAGAGTTGTCAGAAAGTTTAGGCATTATATCCTTCGAAGTCAAATCATTGTTGTGGTTCCTGATGCTACTGTGATGTCTCTACTTATGCAAAGCGAGTTGGGAGAACGAAGGGGGAAATAGATGGCTATTTTGCAGGAGTTCGATTTGGACATTCACCCTATGAAACTTGTCCAAGGTCAAGGCCTGTCTAAAGCAATGGTGGATGCTGGTAAGAGCATTACTTGTCAGTAGTACACAACATAGTCCTTTTCTAATGACTCTTGGTATGCCGATATTATTTATTTTATGCTCAATAATCAGTGCCCAGAGGGAATGAATACAACTTGGAGGAGAGCACTGAGAATGAAAAGCTCCCATTATATGCTCAAAGGAGGATTGTTATACAGAAATAATTTTGAGGGGGTTTATCTACGATGCCTTGATCAACAAGAAGCTAAGCACGCAATTGCTGAATTTCATGGGAAACATGGCACGGGTCATGGTTATGCGGATTCTTTAGCACATCAAATCCTCAGATCTGGTTATTATTAGCCATGTGTGTTTAAGGATGCCCACCAAAATGTAAGGACATGTCATATATGTCAAACTTTTGCATCAAGAGAGAATCATCCAACCATTCCATTGCAGCCTGTTTATGAGGTAAGGCCATTTTCCCAATGGGCACTTGATTTTATTGGGGTAATTAACCCAAATTCTTCTGCAGGACATAAATTCATTTTGACTGCCATAGATTACTGCACAAGATGGACAGAAGCTATACCTTGCAAGAATAGCACAACGGAAGTAGTAATCAAGTTCCTCATTGAATGCACCACAACCAGGTTTGGAGTACCCTTTGCACTGATATGTGACAATGGCCCTGCTTTTTCTTCTGTCGAGTTTATTTCATGGGCTTATGATCATAGGATTGTTTTAAAGTATTCTTCAAACTATTATCTGCAAGGAAATGGAGTTGCAAAATCAACTAATAAGAATCTCCTAGGAGTAATCAAAAAATTGTTAGAGAACAATCCTAGATACTAGCATACCTAATTAAGATTTGTGTTATGGGCAGATAGGACTAGGATCAAGGCTGCGTTGAAGACTTCACTATTTAAGCTAGTGTATGGCCAAGAGCTTGTGTTCCCTATTCACTTGCAAATACCTGTCCTAAAATTTATGCAGGAATTTTACTCTAGTGATGATAGGATTGAAGTAAGGTTAGTTGGCTTGATGAAATTAGAAGAGTAGAGAGATGTTGCTTTACAGCAATTCTTTAGGTACCAGGTTGTTGTCAAACATTGGTTTGAAAAAAGAGCCAAATTCAAGGCTTTCAAGATATCAGACCTTGTCTCACTGTGGGATAAAGCCAATGGAAAGAAGGGTGACCACCAGAAGTTTGATAAGCTATGGTTGGGTCCCTATCAAATTGCTAAAATCCTAGGAGAAAATGCTTTCTAGCTGAGTAGTTTAATAGGAGAACCTGTTCCATTGCCTGTCAATGCATAGTTTCTCAAACATTATTTTGGGTCATAAAAGGTCTGGTATTTTGTTGGGTTGTATATATGTAAATAGTTTTTTGTTCTGTTGGTTTTGTATTTCCCTTTTTTTTTTCTTTTTGTTCCTTTGTTTTTTTGTGGGGACCTTCATTTTATTCAATTGAGTAAGGGTGTTGTTATCTGAAGTATACTTTGGTTACTAGGATAGAAGTTGGTTTAGATATTTTCAGGTTTTCTAATTGGATGATTTTGTTATAAATTCATTGTTTTATGTCCATTGTCAGTAAGAGTTGTGGAAAGTCATTGAGAACAAGGTATAAAGTAAGCAATCTTCACTAACTACGATTGAATCTGTCACAAATCATCAGAAACATCTCCTTTTGTAATGGTATATTTGTCTTAGGACGATGGTGTTGCAGGATTTGAGTGAAAAATTAGATTCCCCATATGCTGTTATGAGGTCCATGGTAGTTTTCAACCTAGTACAGATGTTGGATATCTGACATATTGAGAAGGAATTGAATGAAGGAAAAAGAAAAAAAAGAAAGAGAACTATCTAAGAAAAGAAAACTCAATATTGAATGGGTGATTCCAGTATCTCTACCAGGGCTATGGACGTCTGACTGGCAGTAGAGCAATGTTGTGAGAAAAGTAGAGGTATCTCCGTCGAAGCTATGGATGCTTGACTGGCAGTGGAGCAATGCCCAGGATATCATTGCACAACAGTTAAAGGGAATCAATTAATGTAGTTCAAATCCTGCGCATAATTGTTCAAAAGATGAGGAAAACTTTGTAAAAGGGTGATGCACCATCAAGCACACACATAGATTCAGGGGTAGCCAGTGTTGATTCACATTTGAGATTCTAGCTCAACCTTGTTTACTGAAACTGACCTAACTAGAATTGTGATGTCCATAAACTAGGAGTTCAAAATAACTGAATCCCTCAGTTTCCTGAAAATGGTTAAACCATTTTCCCAACCAAGTCGCCAATTCTTATGCCTCGCATAACCACCCCATTTTAAATTTCATTAAAATGGGACCCCTTCCCCCCTCTTTTGCTTTCACTCTTTGTGTTTTTCCCCCTTCAATTTTGAGGTTTTGTTTTGCCTTGACATGTGCTTAATATGTTTATCTTGCTTGCACAAGTGTTTTCCCCAAGTTGCATATTGAAAATCTTATGTTTTGGGCGAAGTTTAGCTTTTTACCCTGGTTCGGGATTTTTTCGTCCGTCTGGATTTTCCTAGATTTCTTTCAAACTTCGGTTTCAATGCTATTGTTCGGGTTTTTGAGCCAATTCGGGATTGTCTGCCCCATCTGAATTTTCCTAGATTGCGCTCAAAGTCTGGCTCGGCCTATTTTACACTGCAATTCAGAGATTTCTGGCCTTCACGGAATTTCGCCTGGGTCAAATTTCTCTAAATTTCCACCTTTCCGTCGGGATTATGAGTTTGGTCAATTTTTGGAGCTTTATGCCATTTTGCTTTATCATTTGCGTTCTCCTAAGTTGAGATTTTCAATCTTGTTGTGCTTTAAAACATTATGGTCTTACTTGGAGTTCGAATTCCTGTGTGTTTGGGCATTTCATGGCTTGCCCTGTTCGTTCATGGTTAAAATCTAGGGTTTCATGCCTAGGGCGTCACCATCTCGTCTTGTTTTTCTTTCGATTGGGCCTAGAATTCAAGGAAGATCTGTTGAACATTCAGATTTAGCTGGTTTCATGCCCGAGGTCCTCAAATTTGTGACCTTCTGTCAATTTGAGCGAATTTGTGTTGGATTGTTGATTTTCAGGTTTTCTATCGACCTCGATATTTTCCTGCCCGGTCGGATTTTCCTGATTTTTCCTCCTTCCCTCCATTTTCCCGGAATGTGCTAAAACTTCAAAAATTTACCCTTTTCATAGAAATCCGGTTGGGCTGGATTTTTTCGGATTTTCTGGGAGGCGCTGTGGAACGAGGAAATTTCATTTTCGGATTTTCTGGGAGGCGCTGTGGAATGAGGAAATTTGGTGAAATGGATTATTCTAATGATAAACTCTTATGTTTCTGTGCTTTAATTTGGTAAATTGCACAGTGATTATGCATTATTTATTCATTTTAATAATCTATTGTTGATATTGGTGCCTCATTGGGAGAATCTGCCCAGTTCAAAATTTTCCAAAATTCCTCCCAGGTATGTTTTCCCTGATTAGCTCGAAATCTTGAACTTCTCAGTGTTGATGCTTAATGGCTAGTTTAATGGTTTTATCATGATTATAAGCTAACACTTGGATGAAAATGTTATCAACGTTTGGATTCTCACATTGGTGTTTGATGAATGTAGGTTGGGTCTGGGCGAGATGACATCAGTCTGGTTCGAGGTTTCAGATACGAATATGAACATCTTCCTACAAAGGACTAAGGCTATCATGGGATACAGTAACTGGGCACCAACTAGATGATGCAGTGACCTATAGTGCAATCATTAATGAATATCAATCCAACAAGAGAGACTGGAACAATACGATGGGGCAACTGAAGAATAATATTAATGCTATTGAATGGCGAAATAGGGTTTCGCCTATGCCACTTGTGGATAGATTGCAGAGGACGTTCTTGATGACGAAGGCCGGAATGGGACAAGGTATGGGCGAAGTGGGGGAAGTAGTTAATGCAAAGCCGCATCAAAAGTCGTACTTCCTCATTCTTTCACTTTGCCTCTTCTTCACGTGTTTTGGTCTGAGTTATGTGGGAGGTCCTGAGCTGATCTAGTCGGTGCCTGTGCATTTAATGCACATTTGAATTTGTTTCGAATTCTTCTAGGGCCGACTTATTCTGTGACTGACTTATTGTAAACCCTAACTAGGCCGACACATCTAGCGAGTTTTATAAATATGGTGTTTCGCCTCTTTTGTGGCTATCTATCTTTTTGGGGATATCGAAAAAGCAAGTTAGGGTTTTTAAGTAAGTTAGACATTTTTTGCAGTTCAACAGGAGGAGGAGGTGATGTATTTCCTGATTTTCTTAGCATAGATGGAGATAATTTGAAGACATGAGTTTTTTGTACACTGGTGATCTTTCCAAATTTGTAAATGTTGCTTATCTATTTCATTGATAGTAGGAGTAGCCAGACTTAAACCTACTTTATATTATGCTCTAGAATGGTATTCATTTTGGGTTAATCATTTGATTTGAAAAGCTTTCAAGCAATGAAATTTTATCTTATGTTTTGTTTGAATGATGATTTGCAATCTACTGTCAAAGTTTGCACTGTGAATGAATGAAACTTTGTATCAATTACAGGTTAATTTTATTTTGCAGTTCTAGTTTAGGAATTCCTTGGAAGGTAACAAGTCTAATTAGTTGGATGAATCAACATTCTTTTCAGTTTGAAAACCTTGATCTATCTTTTTCTATTTCTTTAAAACCCTTGGTTAAAGTAGATATATGTTTGATCTTACAACAATCCAGAAGCTCAAAACCAACAGGCCCCTTGAATATTACAACCATATTGACCACTTCATGAAATAGCAACGTTGTGAACCAACATCAAGGACCTTGGGAGGTGATCAATTTGATTACTGATTGTCTCTTTCAGGAGAGGTGAGATACTTTTACTTTTATCTTACCTGCATGTTGTGGGTCAACTTGGCACTTCAACACCACCAATCATATTTACAATGTAAGTTATTACAATTTTTTCTACTAAACACAGCTCAATGTTGCAACACAATTTGCAACTGCTCAATTCATTGTTGCAACCTCTACAACTTATTTCTTTGCGAGTTGCACCTCCTTTGTTCTGCACTTGGATATAAACGTTGATTGAGATATTCTACCTTTTTTTTGGGTTCCACTCATCCACAACACCATTGCACTTTCCCTTTTTCTTTTAGTGCATTCTATGTCCACCTTAAAAATCTCACAGATACACTACTTTGTTCTGTTGCACCTTTTCTATTAGTGCATTCCCTATCCGCCTCAAGAGACCATGCATGCACCCTATAGTTCTCTTTTCTCTTTCTTTTTAGTGAATTCTCTATCCACCTCAAGAGAGATTCAGGATACTCTTCAGCTGCATATAATCAATTCTCTACCATTGCAACCCTTAGCCAAATTTTGATTTTCACTTTTTGTGTACATCACCGACCTACAGCAGCTACCTCAATATTTGCACACCGTACAGATCTTCTACTAGGGTTTGCTACTTATCTTCCTTCACAAGCCGCCAAGCCATCAAGCCACGCATTCACTTATCCAAATTCAAAGCCTTTTTCTATTTTTAGCATACTCAAAAGCTAGGTTTTCAGTCTCATTTAATTTATATCCTTGTATCAAATCAAAATCTAATTTTCTACTACCTACATATCTGTGTCACCAATTTAATCATCCAAAAATCAATAAAATTTGGTAGTTGGAGCGATTAGACCAACTGAATTCACTCACAAAGTCGGTTTGTAGTCAAAACCATCGTTCACACTGTCATAGCCGTTGAGGACTCTCAATTTTAAATGTGAGTTGTTGATCAACTGCTTTCGCACCCCGATCCATCAATCCACATTCATTTCCCAACTTTAAAACGTGACTGTTGGATTAACGATCTATTAAATAATCGTTGCTGATCTCCATCGTATGCAGATTACACAACGCGGGGTCCACCAAGACATGCGTCACAAGCCCTCTATCTCACGAGCCAAAGACACGGGCCCACCATTTCTAAGCAAGTTGGCGGGCCCACCATTTTTTATGAAAGGGGAATATGACAATGACAAAATGGTGTATATCAAAACACACCAATAATCATGAACACTAAAGATGATAGTGTTCCTCCTCTCCCCACAAGCTCAAGTGGAAGTTCAAGTTCCAATAGTAGCTCAAGTTTTAGTCCTCCAAGTTCATCAAATTCTTTTGATAGCACAAATTCATGTGACAGTTCAAGTTCACCATCAAGCCCAAGCTCTTCAAGAAAGGTATAAAGTTTAAATAAAATTTATCATAAGAGTACTAATTTATGATTATAGTTGTCATTTTCTTTGTTGAGTAAAATTCAAGTTGAACCCTCTATTTATAAAGTAGTGAAAGACACCATATGGATTGATGCTATCAATGATAAGATGAACGTTTTTGATAAAAAATAATGCATGGTCTAGTTAGTTTATTTTCAAAGATAAACAAGTAATTGGTGTCAAATAGATTTATAATGTGAAATGTCATTTTGATGGTTCAATGGAATGACACAAGGCCAAATTAATTGTCAAAGGATTTGCACAAACACCTGAAATAGATGATTAAAAACAGATCATTCCAATTACTAGACTTATACAATCAAAGATTATATTGACTATTGCTACACAATAGAAGTGGCCAATATATCAAATGGATGTAAAAGCATCATTGCTTAATGATTACATAGATGAGGAAATCTATGTGAAATAACTTATGAGCTATGAAATTCCAAGAAAAGAACAATTGGGCCTCACTCCCATTCATTATTCACAGAGATATTGAAGATAAACATGATCAATTCGCAACGTATGATTATTATTATTTTTTAAATTATCCTTAGTTTTATGCATAATAAAAACTGCATATATACGCAGTTTTTAGTTTTTATTTTGCTCTCTATTTATGTAAATGAACAGCCAATTCAATTATGAATATACAGTCTTCAGTTTTTATCTATCCTCATTAATTTAATACAGTTATGTATTTTTTGTTGTCCAAGATAGAGTTTTTATTTATATCTTTCAAAACTTAGCACAGAGGAAAATAAAAGTAAACTCCTCTTGTGTCTCATGGATCCTTTGCTCAATGGTCAGTCAAAATAGAAGTCAATGCCCAATAAAAAATGCCAATGACTGACAAGAAGTTGGAGGGGACGCCATCTACCTCTTTATCAGATTAAAAACACCACAGTAATAAAAGGATGATGCTGAGTTTTATAGAAATTCACCGACTCCAAAATCAATGCAGTAAATTAGGTTGCACAGATGTTCAGTATATTCACTTTTAATAGTCATTTCAAAGACATGCCGACCTGATCACGCAACACTGCCTGCAGATGATTGTCTTATGGGAAAATGACAAGAGCTTATCTCTTTTGGAAACCCTTCAAGAGTACAACTGTTAGGTACACCCATCAGACAAACGAATGGCTAAAATGGGTCAAGGGGAACATACATTCACTTTCTAAGATCCAAAGGGAGCAGTTTCCCGAGTGTCAGGATCGCAAGCAGTTTCCCGAGTGTCAGTGAGAAATTATCACCAATACAGTTTGACATTGCCTCGATTGCCCATGCCAGGAAAAGTTCTACCCTCGCAACCAATGAAGAGACATATGTTTATTACCAGTTAGAACATTGTGGCTGAGGGATCTAATAAGGAAGTCCCATTTGGACGCCTAGTACACTTCTATTCTGATTTTGTAATATCTCATTGCCATGGATGGTTAGATCTTCACTGTTACTGGGAGTACAGGAATCTGCTACATGGATGGTTTGATCTTCACCAACACTTCCGAATCGATGGCCATCGAAAGATCTAGAAACCTCTCTGGATCTTCCTTCCCACTATAGTTCCATGTTACATAATATCTTTGAGAAATTTGTGTGTGTCTACTTAAAGGCATTCTAAGCAGTATGAATGATGTGGGTATACTGATTCTTTGGAAATAGTTTATGTTAACCCAAATTTACCTGTGATCAAAGCAAAGACACTTTAAAAAAATTGTTCACATTGATTTTTTGTCCCCTCAAATTAGGGCCTGTGGGAATCAGTCTCATTCATATTTGTTTGACAGTATTTAATGCTTTCATTTGTATGTATGAAACATATTTGTTTAGATTTAGAGGGTCTCCTGTAAGTAATGTGATTTTGGTGAATGTGTTGCCTCTATGAATCCCCTTAAATATAAAGTAACTTGAATTGTGTCCTAGATTAAAATATCATGCTCTAGTGCTCAAATTTGGTATAGAGTACAATTTTAAGAGTTCCTAATCTTATTAGTGAGTTTGTCAAAAGAATCCATTAAAAAAATTAATAATAATGACTTTTAAATTAGTTATTTTTAAAATAATATAAACAAAAATTGGATCAAACTATTTATTGTGAAAATTTCTTTAGATGTCATGTGTGATTATATATATATATAGATAGATTGATTGTAATTTTGTCTAATTGTCATTTATCTATCAATTTGGAATATAGAAGCATTCCATTGTTTGTGATGTACAACTTAGAAGGCTACTTCAAGTGAACTATTATAAATGGCATGGCTAAGGAATCATGATCCTCACAATCAGACAAAGGCAAACCTACACCTACAACATTTAATTATTATGATATTCTAGATCAAACCAAGGTTGAGATGGAAGGAAATTTATTGGAAGTGAAAGTTCTTAGCCTATTTCATGGCATTCATCATTCAAAATGGTCGATACAATTTGTTTCAAAATATTAGCAAAAGGAACCAAATCGTAGGGCAAGCACAATACTACTTGTAGTCATGTATATAGAGACATTTTTGTTTTCATTTCCAAGCATTCAAGATAAAGAAAATCTACAAATATCATATTATTCCAAAGTGATTTAGGAGCATGCTAAGATTAAGAGAGATCTTGCATCAACTAGATTAATTTTGTATTTATTTTTGTTTAGGTTTTTGTAGTTGTCACATTCATTTTATTCTTATCATAGTAGCTTATTCTCACCAATATCTTCATTCTAAGAACACAAAATATTGGATAGCAATTTTACTATGTAGCATTGTTGGTTCATTATGTACCTTCAAAACTTAACTCGATCATCTTAAAAGTGTCATAATCATGTCCATGAGTAAAATAACCTATTAACTAAACTTGGTAACAAATGAAATGATATATTAAGATTGAACTTATAAAGTTTGTTAATACATTAAAATGAAATTTGTTAGTAAAATGTATCTCAACCTTGCATTCCTAATGTTCAATATTTAATACTCGTATGCATTTACTATTTTATCTTCATCATCATTTGTCTTCACATAGGGAAGTTTGAATCATATTTTATGATGGCACTATATTTTTCTTTAGTAAATTTTTCCTTACATAATGAAGTATGAGTATCATATTGACGTGGCACTCTTGGTCATGTGACAACTAACATCTTAGAAGTTGTGTAAGAGCATCTCTAGTCATCATAATAGGAATTACTTATGATAGACTCTTATTACAAGTAAGAGCATGTAAGAGGGAGATTACATTGGAATCTTGACCAACACTATTCAATAGGTTTGAACACTTTTCATGGAGCATCTTTGAATGGTAGAATGAAGATAAATTGGGGAATCCAAGTTTAGATCATCAAATGTGACATTCATGGCATATGACATGTTATAAGTAATAAAATAAAAATGATTTGGAAGACCAAGACCAAGGAGTGTTGGCATATGGCTTCTAGTGTTGTCAATGATGGAAACTGAAGTCATTATTCCAATCCACATATCAGAATTTTCTCATACCGGAAGGCAAAGTAGTGAACAGAGTATTACCGGAAAAAAGAATTAAGAACAGGGTATTTGGTCACTATGACGATCTGTATGCTTCACTGGATCATCATTTTGAGTTGTGGATCCCCGAGATAGATTGTTAAGCATATATGTTATCTTATTGTTAAGTTTTTTGTTGTTACATTAATCAGTGTATGAGTTAGGAGATCCGAAAAGATGATTTTCTATTCATTAACTCATTGGTGGCCGACTTAATGAGTGTAGCGTGTCGTGGATGTATAATGGATAATTGTTTAAATATTTTCATATTCAAGCATTTTTTTGGGTCTTAGTGATGAGGGAGCAAACCTGAGACACAGAATAACACTCACAGGACAATATTTTATTCAAAAATATGGAACTCTTACATGCAGAGGATCTCAAATCCTCGAGCTCTGAGATACATGCAAATTACAGACTTACAGAAAATTACCCAGATCCCCCTTTCGCAGCATGCGGACTTTCCCCAAAAAGTTCCTCAAAAATCAGAAACTAGCCTATAAATAGACCCATTTCGGTTTGGAACCAAAGACAACATTCGAGATAATATTTTTGGCGGTTTGGCGCCAAAATTACAATTTGAAATTCAAATTTAAATTCACATTTGAAAATTAGCACATTTCTAAAATATGCACCAACTTCCGGAAGCCATAACTTTTAATTCGACTGTTGGATCTTCAATGATAATACCTTTTCGGAAAGCTCTCGAAAAGATGATGTTCCATAAAGTAGGCCTTTGGCAGACTACTTTGGTGTTTCCACAAATTTTCAGGCCCATCCGGGATCGTTTAGTGCCTCAAACTGAGCTTAGAAGGTTTTTCAAGGCAAAAAGCAGAAACTGGAACTTGAAGAACTTTCAAATCGTGAATGATCTTGACCTAATTCTTTCACCAGACTATGTATTTTTCCATCCTGAACCTTCCCATAAATTTTTGTCTTCCCACGACTTCAAATTCAAACCTGCTAAAAATAGCAGTTGAGCAGAAAAAGTAGAAAAGTAGTTCTGAAAGTTGGAAACTCTTATTCGATGAAAAGGGTATCCAAAAATACAAAAACATCTACAAAAAGAAAACAACAGGAACAAAAAATGAAAATCATCTTTTGGGTGATGCAAGACTGCCCTCACACTACTGGATGCTCCTGCATCAGACACCCAGGGTAATTTGAGAAGTGACCCTGTCACATCTCAGATGGTTGAGGAAAACCCAAACGGTCAACCTCTGCCTTAGATAGCCAGGATGAATCTTCGATAGGCCTTCCTCTCCACTTCACCAAATATTATTCATATTGTCTGTTTCTAGTACTCCTTCCCACACAGCTATCCATGATTTTTTCAATCTCCTCCTTCTCTAAAGTAGGAGCTGGAATGCTACACTGCTCCATCGTTGATACTTCCTCTGCGCTACCTTCATGATACTCTGTCAAATCTGAAATATTGAACACAAGGGAAATGTTGACTCCATCTGGCAACTCTACCTTATATGCATTCCCTGATTCATGCCTCTTCACAATTTTACAGGGACCAAACTTCTTCATCTTCAATTTGTTATAGGTTCCCACTGGAAACCTTTCTTTTCTCAAGTGGACCATCACTTCATCACTAATCTGAAACTCCTTATACCTCCTCTTCTTATCTGCCTTAGCCTTATACTGCATATTCATCTTGTTAATATGTTCTTTGACATTCTCATGTATATTCTTGATGTGCTCTGCAAATTCTTCAGCTTTAGCACTAGTCTTCTTCTCTTCGTCCATCTTCCTCAATTTTGGAGCGGTCCCGGGACTGCCTCCATACACAATCTGGAATGGTGATCTACCAGTGCTTCTGTTGACAGAATTGTTGTAAGAAAATTCTGCCTGGGGTAAGATCAAGTCCCATCCCTTTGGTTTATCTCCTACCAAGCATCTCAATAGGTTACCCAGACTTTTATTCACAACCTCAATCTGCCCATCAGTTTGGGGATGGTGTGCAGAACTGAAGTTCAATTCTGTTTTCAACTTCTTCCACAAGGTCCTCCAAAAGTATCCCATGAACTTAGTATCACGATCTGAGACTATACTCTTTGGAAAACCATGTAGTCTCACCACTTCTTTGAAGAACAAGTCAGCAATGTGGACTGCATCATGGGTCTTTTGGCATGGGATGAAATGTGCCATCTTTGAAAACCTGTCAACTACCACAAATACTGAATCATTCCCTCTTTGTGTCCTTGGCAAACCAAGAACAAAGTCCATACTTATATCCTCCCATGGCCTCTTTGGTATAGGTAAGGGCTGATACAACCCTATATTCTGACTCACTCCTTTAGCTATCTAACATACTCTACAACTTTGCACAAACTTCTTCACATCTTGTGATAATTGAGGCCAATAATAATGCTCATTGATAATGGAAATGGTCTTATCCCAACCAAAATGTCCCGCCATTCCTCCACTGTGCTTCTCTTTTATTAGGTTCTCCCTCATGGAACTCCTCAGAATACACAATTGGCTTCCCTTAAACATCATGCCATCCTGGATTACGAAATCCAGTCACCTTGTCCTATCAACTGTAACAGGCTCCTTGCAAGCTTTCCAAGCTTCTACAAAATCAGGATCTTCAAGATACAACATCTTGAGTTCATTGAACCCAACCACTTCGATCTGCATCTCTATCAACAATGTCTTCCTCCTACTTAACGCATCTGCAACCCTATTCGACTTCCCACTCCTATGCTTTAAGACAAAAGTGTAACTTTGCAAAAATTCTACCCATTTCATATGCCTCTGATTTGATTTTCCCTGACTACTTAGATATTGTAATGCTTGATGATCAATAAACAAAAAAAATTATTTGGGCAATAGATAATGTCTCCATTTCTTTAATGCTTGAACTATTGCATAAAATTCCCGATCATATACAGAATACTTTCTTTTTGCATCATTTAACTTTTCATTGAAATAGGCAATGGGCTTACCTTCTTGGCTCATCACTGCTTCAATGGCACAACCACTGGCATCACAATGCACTTGAAACACCTTATTGAAATCTGGGAGGGCTAAAATTGGTTGCTCTGTCACCTTCTGCTTCAACAAATCAAAGCTCTTCACTGCTCCAGTGCTCCACTTGAACTCTTTTCTATCCCCTCTCATTGTTTCAGTCAGGGGTGCACAAATACTACTGAAGTTTCTAATGAACTTTCTATAAAAACTGGCCAAACCATGGAAAGATCTCACCTCAATAGCAGTTCTTGGGGTAGGCCATTCTAGAATAGCCTTCACCTTCTCTGGGTCCATCTTGAGACCTTCTATCAAGACAACAAACCTCAAGTACACTAACTCCTTCACAAAACTACACTTCTTCAGATTAATCAACAATTTCTCTTCTCTCAACTTTTCAAAGACTCTACGAATATGCATCAAATGCTCACCTAGGGACTTACTAAATATTAAAATATCATCTAAGTACACAATGACAAAACTTCCCAAAACTCTTTTAGTACCTCATTCATGAGCCGCATGAATGTGCCGGTGCATTGGTTAGCCCAAAAGGCATGACTAACCACTCAGTACAGGCCCTCCTTGGTCTTGAAGGCAGTCTTCCATTCATCACCCTCTCGAATCTAGATCTGGTGATATCAACTCTTCAGATCAATCTTCGTGAAGTACTGTGCTCCACTCAAATAGTCCATCAGGTCATCCATCCTTGGCAAGGGAAATCTGTACTTGATTGTTATCTTATTTATGGCTCTAGAGTCTGTACACATCCTCCACTCCCCATCCTTCTTTGGTGCTAGTACTGCAGGTACTGCACATGGGCTTAGACTCTCTCGAATCAAACCCTTTCTCAACAAATCTCGAACTTGTCTGTTCAACTCCTCATTTTTTGCAGGAGTCATTATGTGAGCTGCTTTATTTGGCAAACTAGCTCCAGGGATCAAGTCAATCTAATGACTGATCTTCCTCATTAGTGGTAAACCCTCTAGGAATCAATGCATAATGCATATGCTCATGCTTCATGCCTTCTAAAAATTTCCTTCCATCAAAAAAACAAATTCTAGCACTACTGCATACCTTTTCTTCTTCCTTCTTTAGGGGTTTCAACTTATGACGAACTCCATCCTTCGTTAGAGAATAAGTGTTTGCATGGCCATCATGTACAGCATGCCTATCGAACTACCATGGCCTCCCCAACATGTGACATGCATCCATGGGGATGAAATCACAAAGTACCTCATCACGATAGCTTCCGATCTTGAACTTCACTAGGCACTGCTCATTGACCAGAACTTTGTGGTCTTTCTGCAACCAGGCAATCTGATATGGGTGTGGATGCCTTTCCCTTTTCAGCTTCAACTTTGTAGCCATCTCTTCTGACACCAAATTATTAGTGCTCCCACCATCAATAATGACTTCACAACATTTGTCTTCACACTTGCACCTTGTGCGGAACAAATTCTTCCTCTATTCTAGATCCTTATCTCCAGTCACCAGGGCTCTTCTAACCACTAGGGCTTCTCCCCTTTCAGCATCATCTGAATGCTCAGATTGAGCCTCCTCATCTGCATGTGCAACCCTTCCATGACCTTCTAGCCTTCTGTCTGTCCTTCCTTGGTGTTGTGGACATTCATAGGCTCGATGCCCTTCTTCACCACAATGGAAACAAGTTCCTCTAAAACCACCTCTTCCAGGTCCTGGCCCAAATATTCCTCGTCCTCTACCTCTTTGATCACCACTGTTTTGATCATGCGGGTGATAGAAGTTATCATTCCTCTAGCTTCGATTGGTACCCACATCTTCATTTTTCCTTTCATCTTCATTTCGTCTTCCAAAAGATCTTCCACTACCCCTTCCGCTTTGACCTCCTCGGCCTTTTTGCTTGCTATCAAATCTTTTGTTCAACTTTTCCTCAACTTTCAGAGAAAACTGTTATGCATCCTCAATGGTAGTCATTTTGACCAGGCTTAGCTCCTCTTGAATGCTCAGCCGTAACCCATTAAGATAACGGGCTACCTTCTCCTTGTTGGCTTCTGCATGGCCCATTCTGATGATCATCTTGTGAAAATATTCTATTTATTCTTTCACAGATCTACTTCCTTGCTTCAACCCTTGCAATTTCTTCAACAGATCTAACTCGTAGCCTACTAGTATGAACTGCTTTTTTAGTTTCTCTACCATGCGATCCCAACTGCTAATCTTTCCTTTTCCTCTTCAATTTCTCTCCAACTGGACCTCTTTCCACCAAATATTGGCATGGCCCTTCAGCTTCATTTTTGCAAACTTAACCCGATCTGGGTCCTCTACTTCTTCATACTCGAAATATTCTTCTAGCTCGTTGATCCAATTGATCAACTCTTCCGGGTTCAGACTTCCAGAATAACTGGGGACTTCTATTCTGGGTCTTTTTTTGATCTTTGAAATGGCCCTAATCAGCCGCATTTGATCTCAATCAATAGCTTCTTCTTCCTCTTCTACATCTGTATCTTCCACCTCTTCTTCATCCTCACTTTCTCCTCTCTTTCCTGAGTCTAACCCTCTTCTCATTTGTTCCTGCAATGCATCGATTTGTCTTTGGAGGGCTCTGAAACCCTTGGCAGCCAATGGATCTCTTCCACCAGCATTTCTACCACCTCTGCCACCTCTGGCACCACCACACCTACCAGGAATCACTATTGGAGGCATCTTGAATATTTTGAACCCACAACCATGGTCCTGATGCGAACTACCTCACGATCGGTGATCTATCCACACGCTCAAGAAAACCTGCTCTGATACCACCTGACGAGGGAGCAAACCCAAGACACAGAATAACACTCACAGGATAATATTTTATTCAAAAATATGGAACTCTTACATGCAGAGGATCTCAAATCCTCGAGCTCTAAGATACATGAAAATTATAGACTTATAGAAAATTACCCAGATCCCCCTTTCGCAGCATGTGAACTTTCCCCAAAAAGTTCCTCAAAAATCAGAAACTAGCCCATAAATAGACCCATTTTAGTTTGGAACCAAAGACAACATTCGAGATAATATTTTTGTCAGTTTGCTGCCAAAATTACAATTTGAAATTCAAATTTAAATTCACATTTGAAAATTAGCACATTTCTAAAATGTGCACCAACTTCTGGAAGCCATAACTTTTAATCTGACCGTTGGATCTTCAATGATAATACCTTTTCGGAAAGCTCTCAAAAAGAAAATGTTCTACAAACTAGGCCTTTAGTGGATTACTTTGGTGTTTCCGCAAATTTTCAGGCGCATTCAGGATCGTTTAGTGCCTCAAATTGAGCTTGGAAGGTTTTTCAGGGCAAAAAGTAGAAACTAGAACTTGAATAACTTTCAAATCATGAATGTTCTTGACCTGATTCTTTCACCAGACTATGTATTTTTCCATCCTGAACCTTCCCATAAATTTCTTTCTTCCCACAACTTCAAATTCAAACCTACTAAAAATAACAATTGAGCAGAAAAAGTAGAAAAGCAATTATGAAAGTTGGAAACTCTTATTCGACGAAAAAGGTATCCAAAAATGCAAAAACATCTACAAAAATAAAACAACAGGAACAAAAAATGGAAATCATCTTTTGGGTGATGCAAGATTTCCCTCACACCACTGGATGCCCATGCATCACTTAGCTATGGTTTGGCCAACCTATATGGAAGGGCATCATAAATTGTTCATGATTTGAGCCGACATATGGAGAATATTTGTATTTTATTTGAAGCCGACATATAGTAATTGAATTCTTACTAGTGGATATATATGCGAGTTCAAGAAATTCATTTTGTGTGCATGATATATGAGTGTGTGTGTAGATTGGAGAAGATGTGTGTGTGAATATTAGAAGATCAGTTGAGTGAATTCTACTTGTGCAGAAGAGGATTTTTTGAAGCAAATTAAGGCAAAGCAGAGCTAAGTGCAAAGCCAAACAAAAGGTCCAAAATTTGATACATGAGCTTAATTAGAACTAAAACTAGGCATTTGAAGATGCTATTTTCTCAGTTCAACCTTTTGTTGTAATCACAAACATTTTGTAAGGAAGTGAGCCTTCCTTATTTTGAGCAGTGAGCTCTAGCCAGTGTGCCTGAATGCATGTGCATTCCCCATTTCTTCATACTTTTAACATAGTATAAATTGTGGATTAATTTCCACCATGGTTTTTCCCCTAACAAGGTTTCCACGTAAATCTTGGTGTTATGGCATTTTGATTGTTTCCTTCATGTGCTTGCATCTTTACTTTTGTTTAAATGTTGTGAATGGTTTAACATCTGGATTGAAATTTAAAATTTGTTGAACACTGATTCACCCCCCACCCCCTCCCAGTGTTCCCTAAGTTCAACAAGGAGAACATTGGAATTTTTTCCTTGATCATTTGAGTATCATACTCCCTTTGGGTTCACTAATGGTTTTCCAAAACCATGTGATGGCTACTAGTTTATTATTCACCCAAATATTAGTGCTTGGGATGGAGTAATGTATGAGTTCTTTGAGTATATTTGCAAGTACTATTATGCAACCAAAATTACTCTAGAATTTTATGTTGGTACTAATGTGTAAGTGTCATAGCCTACTACTTGTATTGTAATCATAGTTGTTGTTGATTAATGCAAGTGATTCTACTTTTGGAGTGTCGTGTTTTTCTCTTGAAAGGGTTTTCCCCATATAAAACCTCATGTTATAGTATATCATTTGTGTTTATCATTCTTTTGATTGTTAAAATTTTCATTTTTGTATAATACTCTCTTATAGGATTAATATAGGAAGCATTTGTGTGTATCTTAATTACCTTCTTTCATTTGGCATCATATCCTAATCGCCTTGGATTCTAGGTGTTTGGTAATGGTTTTTGTACTATCTTTGATTGAGTGTGAGCTTGTATAGAAGGAGTTTTGATCTTATTATAGAAATGGATGTTGAATGATAGTTTTCCATAGTTGTCAATTCCCTACCATTTAATTTTATCAATCTAAGTTGGTGTTTGGAGCTATCTATGATAAGGATTTTCGATGGAGTTCAAGATGGTGGTTTAGTTTCTAAGCCTTAATAATGAAAAAGGAAATTATTATAGCTAAGTTGTCGCTTTCTATTGTTTTCCTTGCAACATAAAAACTTACATAAAATTTAATATCTACTCTACCATATATTTCACACACATGTAGAAGTAAATATTGAATCGAAAATAAAAGAAAAAGTACTTATATATTAGGATGATATCTATAAATTAAACACACATGATAAAACTACATATAACATAATTAAGGCATAAAAACAAAATATTCAAAGATAAAACTGAACAAGACTCATACATGGAAAGGAAATACTAAAAGATTAAATTTTTTATTTTGATTTTAGATTATTTACAATTTTAGTACATTTGGAAGTTGAAAGAAATAGAAAATGAATAAAACTAATTTAAACAAATATATCATAACAATATCTACTAAAAACCATAAAATGAAAATACATCAAAGAATCACCTCCTTCTAATAGAGTGGGTCCAACTCTCCTTTTGAAGGGATTTCCTAAAGCTAATGCAAAATCACATGAATTTCATTCTTGTTTTCAGTCTAATAGGACCACATGTGGGTCAAATTATAGAGAAGAGAAATGGAATGCATATCAACTAAAAGAAAAAACTACCTATAGAGATAGATAGTTCCTGTATATCTTTGAGCCTTATTCTCTAATCTAGAAACTAAATTTTAAACTAAATATTTAACTGATAGAAGAATTCTTGATGTGATATTATCTCTCAAATTTTAATCTTAATACTTATGGTCTCTTTATTCAATAGAAAAATATAGTAACATACCTAGGAGATATAATTTATTGAAGGTGTTGGTGAATATATTCATGACACAATTAAAGGAGGGTTCCTTTGAGAGAACTTGAGTATGATCAAAAGAGAATGTAGAAGATAGTGTTGAAATGCATAAGACAACTGGGAGGGGGGGTGAATTAGTTTTCACCAATCACATTCACAAATCTCAAACAATTATTAACTCCACATCCACTTTAATCTATTATTAAGTATGAGCACGAAGTGTAAATAACAAAAAGCAATATCAACACAAGAAACACCGGATTTACGTGGAAAAACCAATAAGGGAAAACCATGGTGAGGATTAACTCACAATATAAAGTAATTGCAAAACCGTTTACAAAGAGGCTCACTACCCATGATAGGACTCACTATCCAAATAGGACTCATTGTCCAAAAGGAGGCTCACTACCTATAGATAAAGAAAAGATAATAGAAAATCCACCACAACAACTTTCACACATTTGCAACCTTGATTAGAGAATTGCAGAAACCATCAACTCACTACTTTCAAGAATCTACTGGGTATGTGCAAGATCATCATGGAAAAAACAGGCCCTTAAGTGGCAATGAAAATTTAGAAAAATCAGAGTTAGGCAACTTGACATAAAAATTTGAATAAGTTATCTATATTATTTCAAAAATATGTAAGAATAGAATCTATGGAAAATTGAATGTAGTTTCTAAAATAATAAGTTTTTTTTTTTTAATTCTATTTGGTGAAAATTTGAAATTTCAATGCAGTAGTACTTAAATTTCAAGGAAAAAATAAGAAGTAGGTGTCTGTGTGACCACCCTAACCACAATAAATTATAATATTTTTTTATAATATTTTAGATATAAGTAGAGGACTCATGTTTGGATGTGATGCATATTTTTTGTAATTTATTTCCAAGTAAATAATTAATTATGAATTTTTATTACAACTTTTAAAAAATATAAAACTCGTATGTCTGACCACCTTAACTTGACAAAACTTCATGAAATTCCAAAAAAAAAATTAATCCTATAGTATACGAAGCATAGAAAGTGACGCATATTTTGGATTCAAAAAATATGATACCGTCTGAAAGTAATAGATATTTTTCAATCAGCCTATCAATTAGGACTTTAGTCATAATTCTAATAGAAATTGAATAATAATTATTTATTAAATTCAAAGTAAAGAATAATTTATATTGGTGGAAAGCTGAAAGTCTCCTCTACAAACCCTTTTCGTTTCATCAATTTTGGCTAAAAATAAAGTCGTCGGCCACATGGACAAAGTCTAGAAAAACAAGGTGAGTTGTCAAACACGTATTTTGCATTGACTTCTTAGGATTGGCATGTCCAAGCCAAATACCAAAGCAAACCTGAGGCTAATCCCTAGGCAATAAATTCTTTGTCAGAAATATCAGATATCTATTTCAAATCGGATATCCATTTTAAATTGGATATCCGATTTGAATCGGATATCCTATTTGTTTTATATATGATTTTAAAAAATGTTTTATACTTTATAATATATGATTTAGAAAATGCAATAAATATTTTATAGTTTATTTTAATATATCTAGTTTAGAATATACAATATAGTTTATAATTTAATATATAATATATTA
>VDFB02036610.1:0-37497 GCA_007258455.2 Sequoia sempervirens
TCCTCTTCATCTTCTTTTTCTACTTCTTCCCCTAAGAAGAAACAAGTTGTACAGTCTGAATCAAATTCACCTTTATTAAAACTTGATGTTGAATTTGATTTTCCAACCTATAATGGAGAACTGGATGCAAAGAAACTTGACAATTGGATAAAAAAAGTTGAAGCTTATTGCAAGGTAAAAAAGTTCACTGGTGATGCTTCAAAGATCCAATTAGCCACTCTTCCCCTGGAAGGCACAAATCTAATTTGGTGGGAGAGAAAAACTCAATAAGATCTTATCTAATATGGTAAAATTATTTCTTCTTGGTTTGAGTTTATAGCTACACTTAAAAAATAGTTTTATCCAGTAGGTCACATGCAAAAAGCAGTAATGAATTGGCAATCATTAAGGCAATAGAAAGGACAAAGTGTACAGGAATATACACAGGAGTTTAGGAAAAAATCTTTACTTTTGGGCATTCCTTTATACATGCAAGAAACTTTGTTGAAGTATATAGGTGGATTACATGAAAAATTGAGCAATATAATACTTATGTTCAATCCAACTAACCTTGACAAAGTTAGTGTGAAAGAAATTCACCTTGAAATAGACATGAAGAGTATCCATGATAGTTTCTTAATGGAATCCAGTAAGCAGAAAGGAAACAAGAAAGGGAAGAAGGAAATGTAGCAGGCGGCTTCCATGAAGAAAGAGGAGGAAAATCCTTATTGCTCACATTGCAAAAAGAAAGGGAAAAAGGGTAAGAAAAATATTGCAACCATCATACAAGACCTCAGATCAAATTCCAATGATGAAACCAAGATAACATTTGTGGGTATAAAAGGTATGGTTCCTATTGCAAGTACTAGTTCCCATGCTTCTTCTATAAAGAATAATGAGATCCCTGTTGAAATTAAAAGGAATGAATTTTTTCATATAAGGACTATTGTAAAATAGAATAAAATTGATACACTCATAGATAGTGGATCACAAGTAAACTTAATCTCTGAACAAGTTGTTAAGAAATTGGGATTAAAAACAATACCTCATCCTAAACCATATCCATTAGGTTGGGTGCATGATAATGCTCGGTTACATGTGTCAAGGAAATGTAAACTCCATTTTTCAATCACATCCAAGTTTGTAGATGAGGTAGAGTTAGATGTAATTCTGCTTGACATCTATGGGATGGTTTTGGGAAGTCCTTACCTATATGAAAAAAGGCCATTTTCTACAGGGAACATACGAAGTATCATTTGTTTAATGATGGAATTGACTTCATTGTGAAAGCTCATCGCATGAAGAATGATAAATATATTGTTAACACGGGGCATTTGAAAATGGTTGTAAATAAAAGCAATACATTAACCCTCATGTCTATAACAACTAGTGATATTAAGCATGAAGATGAAAAAAATTCTAATCATGATAAGGTGTCACAAACAACATAGTGTGAGGATCAGTTGCAAGCACATTTAAGCCTTCAGCCTAAGGTGGTAAAAGAGGTTTTGAATGATTCATTTTCTAATGATCTTGTTCAGGAGATTCAACAAGTTGATACTTTTTCCTTCACATCAGTCTATTCAATATTGTTGCTTGTCATTCTACTAGTTAGTTCTATGTGGATAGTGGATGCGACAATGAATATTGATGAGTATACAGTTTATTGTATCAACAATGCTATCTCATTTTTCACCGTGTTTTTGATGGGTCAGATGATCAAAATTATGGCATGGTGGACAGATGATATTGGGCAAGTGAGGAAACAACATCCTCACTTAAATTCTATATAAAAAAATAGACTTTTGGTGGTCCAAAAGTTTCTCAATTGGGAGGAATAATCCAGGAGGATCCAGAAGACCAAAAAATTCATAGTACAAGAATCTGACAAAGCTAGCATCATCGCATAAAGCTTGACAAAACAATCCCGACATAACTTGAATTGTGTCAAAAGGAGTTCAAATGCTTGAGATATGCACGGTCAAATTTGGGGTCAAACCAGGTACAAAGGCTAGTCAGAAAGGAAAAAAAAATCATTATCTCCAAATTGGTCAAAATTGACATCATGATGAAGAGCTCATCTCCACGAGTCCAATGCCATTCATTTCATCAAAAATGGAGCTCATAGGAAAAATTTATGCCAATTCAAAGTTTTAGTCAAAATCAGTTGACCATGCTGACGTCAACATGACTCAACATGGTGACATGGTAGCATAGTCAACAAACCATATGGTGACATGGACCAATCATACTCTAACACATGGTAGTGACGTGGCTTAGACAATTAGGTGACTAGACTGATGATGTTTTGATGACATGATTTTTAAGAATCAACAAGTGCCACATGGCCCAATCATAGGGCACCATGTGGCAACCCTTTCTCTCCCCTCTAAGTTAGTTTTATTTATTAAAAACCATTGGATGGGGCTCGACCCCACAATCTTCTCCTTATCATTTGCCGAATCCACCATTAGACCATGTGGAGTTCTTTGTTTAATTTATGATGCAGATTTTTTTTGTTGTTTTAAATTTGGAAATTGCATGTAAAAATTGAGGGGGCGGGGGTCCACCTGTCGACCACCCCGCCCTGCAAAATTTTCTCATCCATTGAACCATCAAGGGTACCTAGGGTATGTAAGGGTTTGGTTAGTTTTAAAGAGTAGTTAAAGGTTGATTCCATTTAAATGAAAAGATCAACCCTCCTATAATTAAAATAACCAATCTCCTAAATTTATCAAAATTAAAAATAATTTGTGATACTTCGAAAATGATAATAAAAGGGGGCTTGAATAAAATATGAAAGATATTAAAAAGATTAGTTAAGGATTTTCATGAGATTTACCTATGTAAATAGGGAGGTTGGAAAAATTACATGATGTAAATAGGAGATATGATTGATTTTCAAAATCATATGGTTTAAAACCATATTAGGAAAAATTTATGTATAAAAAGGGGGAGATTTTTCTCTTGTGAGGAAAACCAATTTTTCTTGTAAGGGAATTCATGGTGGAGAAACTAGGCATATTGGGAAGGAATTTTTTGTTGAATGAAAAGAATCACTAAGAGGGGGGGTGAATTAGTGATTCAAAAACAATCACAAATTAAAACTTTTCAAGAAGGCCAATAACAAGACTTTGTTTTTTAACAAACTAAATGTAGTGATAACATGAAACAATGATAACAATGCAAGATTCACAAATAAATGTTTGCTTCAGATATCAGAGTTTTTCATTGAGACACACATACTTTATGACAACATATTTGTTACTCAAACATTTGAACAAGTGCTTTTGATTACAGAAAGATTATTTTAACACCAGATTTGTCCTGAGTGGAAAAACCCTGTTGGGGTATAAAAAACCACTAGAATAATTCCTTTTATTATGAGCACCAACTCCAACATTACAAGAGCACCAACTCTTTACAGTTTAGGAGCACCAACCCCTTTCATCAATTCTTTATAATATCAATGATTCACAGAGTTTCTCTATTTCAATAAAACCTCTTACAAAAATTGATTGGTATACACAATACCTTAAGAATTCAAAAGAAAATTAGAATCCTTAAAATATCAGGTATAGCAGTATAATGATTCGCCTCTCAAATATTTTCAATATTTCAAATACATATAATCAGATTGGCTTAATAGCAATTTGTCTTTTTCATCTCTCACATTCAGGTTTGAAGACCTTTGAATATTTATATGCACAAAAATAATGTCAAACTATTTTCCAACTATCTTTCTCATAACTGATTCTCAAATCAACGAATTCCTTTAGGGTTTCCAAACAACCTTAAAATCCATACATCAAATGCCATTAGGGTTTCAAAACAAGCCCTTAGAAAAGATTAAAACTTGCAAACCATGATTATGAAAACTGATAACTAATCCCTTGCTCTTAAACACAAATTCTAGAACCATTTAACAAAACTGTTATACCTCTTAATCATTTTTCACATTTGAGCCCGATAACAACCTCTTATTTCTTGAAACAAACCAAAGAATAAATGCCCAGTGTTACATGTTAAAGAATTCAAAGAATCAGAAATAAGTTACTCAACTTCGAGCTCTTTCAAACTGTCGAGCTACCCAACATTCTTTCTTCCATGTCGTCTCCAAGTGGCTAGGGTTTCTCTCAACCCTATTCAATCTTCTTATTTAAGCTTTACAATGCTCTTTTTTCAAACAAAAC
This sequence comes from Sequoia sempervirens, assembly GCA_007258455.2. Lineage (NCBI taxonomy): Eukaryota > Viridiplantae > Streptophyta > Pinopsida > Cupressales > Cupressaceae > Sequoia > Sequoia sempervirens. The sequence continues at coordinate 4,173 of VDFB02036610.1, forward strand.
AATCATTTGGAGTTCGATAAAAACATAATGAATGCATTTTGAAGTCCGAGATACTATCGCCGACAAGTCAACCCACAATCGAGACCTGAAATGATGATGTGTCTATTACACATCATTTCCATGCTATTTAAAAACATGTTTCTCATGCCAAAACATATTCCACATGGTCGTTGCCATACATGTGACTCAATAAAACACCGACAACATAATTACCAACTCAATTTCCAAGTCACACTATCCACATGTATATTTTTTTCCACGGTTGTCATGAACAAAACAATGTCATTCGCTTCCTTCAACTGTCCAAGACAAAGTATTATATACTTTAAGTTGAGGCCAACACAAATAAACCATGCTGACTATCTAAGATAAGACATATCAAAGCCGATACAAAAAAAAGTTCAAATGAACTATATGTAATATGGTAAACCTGAGTGTAGGTCAAAATACACTATGTGTGATATATAATGTAAACCATATCTCATTTTTAATGTGAAGAACCCGAATACTAACAATTCCAAATCAAAGCCATGTGTGGTTTTACCTCCAATAGAGTGTCATGTGAAATCTCAATGATAATTGAATATCATATGCAAAATGAGTAATCACCTGGAAACCAAATGTGATAAACATCTGCAAATGGAGACAAACCCCTGTTTGAATGAACTGATCCTGAACCATCAAGGACGTGATCAAGCTAAAGCACAAAGATCCTGGGACCTATCAAGATAGCAATGACATATAAATATGAAGCAAATGCATGCCCTAAACAACCATTCCATATACCAATCCAACCCTATAATCTCTGAAGCATAATAGGTAACAATAATTCAATGCAAGTATATGAGGACATGTCAATGAATCTGAGATACCATAAACCTGAACTTGCACCTATAAATACCATAGCACCAGTTGTGACTTTTTCATCAGGGACAAACAACTGAGGGGTGAGAACAACATTTTGAAGGTGTGAGAGACTTTGTAATGCATATTTTGCAGCTTGGATGATCTAATCAGGTGAATAAGCTTGATTTCATTAATAAAACGGTTCCTCATAGAGAAGCAGACTCAGAAACGTAGCTCGAACATACAGGTGAACTTCGTTATCAAACTTGTTGTTGTCTCATTATTCTCTCTTATTATTTTAGTTTCAATTTCCTTCTTTAAGTTATTAGTTAACTTTATTAAGTTTTTCAAAGGATTAAGTGAGCTCCATTTTGTAACTTCAATGGTTAAAATACATAACTATGGAATTTTTTTTGTGATCAGGGATAAATCTATAATTAGGAGTAAATTGCAAATTATTTATAACCCTTTAATTAAAGATTGCACACAAACCAAAGCATATACATAATAAAAAAAGGTCAACATGACCTATAATTACTCTCATAAGTGTAATCCATACATCCTTTAATTCCACACAACCTCAAACCCTTTAGGTTGACATTGTTGGTGAAGCAACAAGGAATGAATCAATTTTTATTCACAACTTGACATGTTGACTACCAAAATACTTGTCACTTGGAGCATGCACACATCTGAAACTTGTAAATCCATCCTCAAAACCACATAGCATAATAATCATCCACGTTGGAATGTGGAGAATTCCAATTAGGTAATTTGTCACTGTAACTCTGTCATATCTAGAGTGATACACTAACAATGCTAACTTAAATTTTGGGGGACTTCAAGGCTTGAAACTTTCGATTTAGATTCCTCCAACATACACCAAAATTACCTTAGAACTGCACAAAAATATTCTTCATGGTGGAGCAATGTGGACCACAAAACAAGTTCTTTGAACACTAAAAATTACATTTCAGATAGACAATTTATCCAACACATTTGATTTTCTTTGGACCAACACTTCTTCAATTGTGCAATTAGTTGATAGTAATGACACCAACATATTCAATCATGCTTATCAAACATCATCTATATATCAACATAGACATCACAATAATACTGACATCAATGACAACACAATAGTAACACCATCTACCATAAATCCACCAATCTTCTTAATGACAAACCAAACTTCCAAAAATCTCCCCCTTTTTTATTGATAGAAAAACATCCTTCAAAAAATATCAAACTGCTCCCCTTTGACATCAAGGTCAAAGGGCTCTCAATATCAAGCTTTTCAAACTATCTCAATTGTTCTCCCTTTTTTCAAATATACATGTATGTACATGAGAATAACTCCCCCTTACAATATTATCCATAAAAATGATCAAAAGAGTATTGCAACATTCTCTAATACATTTTCATATGTACACAAAAATTTGAAACTACATAAATAAATAAAAAATGTACATAATCAACTTGAAGAAGGAAAAATGCATTTGTAAGACATCTTCAATTTTGCAAGGTGTGCCTCCCAATCCTTCTTCCCAACATACCAATCCTTTTGTGTGAAGGAAAGTATGCAAACCTAGTTCTCAAATTGCATAAGGAGGTCATCTCCTTTATTTGATGAACTGGATACTAGATTCTTCTGTGCCAACATATTCACACATTCTATTATACCAGTCAAGGGGGTAAGCCTTGCACTTACCAAATCTCTAAGTTAATTGTACTGCACTATTATCTTCTCCTTTTTCTCTTGCAACTAGAAAAAAATGTCCATGCAAATTTTCTATTGTCATCCTTGTAGTACCATCTGCATCATTTACCAGATCATACACATTTGAGGCCTAAGCAATTTGTGACTATATTGAGTCCATCTGGTCCTTAATACTCTTCTTTTAGTCAGGGCATTTCAAACAAAATCCTTGCTTCATCCAAACACTTCTACATAATTTCCATATTTTCTTGTAGTTTGTCATGTGCAATATTTGAATTTTTAGATATTTCAGTAAATCTCCTATTATTGACCATATTTTTCATCTGTTTTTCCAACCACTCTTCCAAACCAATAGAATAGTCTTTGAAAGAGTCCAACAACTTTAATTTTTCTAATCAGTCAAAGATTCATCAATTTTTGCTCTAGGAATACCTTCTTGTAACACCATAACTACTTCCTCGATCAATTATGTTCTCTTTTGGTGTGTTGATAGAATCTCCTTCCTTGCGGAGGCATGAAACATATCACCAAGTTGTAGTTTCTGCAAGGGAGACATTTTAGCCATGTCATCTTGACCCTATTGCATTGGAAGTTATAACAGTTGTGTAGATACTACTAATTCAAATTGAAGCTACATTTCTAATATAATCTTCAATGAATCTTCAGAGGCTTCAAAGGATTCACCAAAAATATTTGTATTTTCCTTTTCCTTTTTCTCATTCTTCTCCATTTCATCACTGTCGGGTTGATCCTCAATCTTCTTTTCTTCTTCTATAGTTTTCTCATTATCTGGAGGAGGCATGCATTCAATATTTTGTGCCTCTGATTTCTTTGTGACCTCTTCTTTTTCTCACCATCCTTCTTCATATCCATAGGGTAGATTATGTTATTCTTCTGATTCATCCTTCTTTGGTATGTCCTCTCTCTTTCTCCTATTCTAAAAAACAACTATATTATCCTCATCTAGAGGGATATTTTCTATCATTACATATTCTTGAACATCTTCTTCAAGCCCATGTTATGATGCATGATTATTAGGTTCAATTATAGGCTCATTGACTTTTGGGACATAGACATCATGTTGCATTTTATTTTCATTGTTCGGGGGAACTCCCAATTCTTTTGCTAGATCTACAATATTTCTCACTATTTCATTTCTCAACCTCTCAATATCTTCTTTACCCCTACTCATCAAGGTGCTAAATCTTTGTTTTATTTCTAAACTCTCTACTATACAGTTGAACCGATCTTTCTCTATCTTCATCAAAAAGAGAAGAACCAATCTTCTGTAAGGAAAATACCCTAATTTTGTCTTCTTCTTCTACAACCTCTTTCCTTCTAGCACTCAAGACATTCTTCAAATCCTCAGGAAATTGATCTTCAATTTTTCCTAAGTTGGTACAAAATGTTACCATGTACTTCACAATTGCTTCTTCTATTGTTGCCTCATTTGGATCATCTTATTCCAGATACATTTTTATGGTTTCTTCCAACATTCCATGCTCAAAAATACCATTAAAAGGTGCATCTAGCCTCAGGGGGCTATATTTTATTTTCTAAGGAATATATATATTTTTATTTCCCTTAGTTTTGGGTAATTTTTTTTTCTTTTCCAAAATTTGACTCTTTCTCTCTCACATGAATTTTGAATTCTTGGTTCTACTTCTTGACTTCTTCTTCACTATCAGTATCAACTATGCCCACTTTTTCTTTCTTTGCACTTGTCTCTACTTGAGGGACATTGGATTTCCTTTTTCTGATCAACTGAGGTCCTTCTTCTTCTATGTCCTCTTCATCCTCTTAGCTGATATATCTTTCTCTTGTATGCTTTTCTTTATTTCTCTTCTGTAAAGGATTTTGTTGTGATGTAGGGGCACTAGATGTTTCTTTCTTCTTCACACCAATAGTATGCATAGTTTCAAAGACTTTAGGAACTACGAGAGGGGGTAGAGGTTCTATCTAACCTTCTAATGCTAGGAGCACCTTTTTGGGAATTGGATATGCCTTTGTATTTCTCCATAGGACTCTTTGATAAACCCATCATTTCCACAACTTGTGCCTTCATCTTCTCAACATTTTTCTTGATCTCCTTTTCCTTTTTCTCCATATGTACCGAACTAGATTTTTCTTCATATGTGTCATATCTTCCTTCTTTAGGATCTCTAGGAATACTCAACATATGTTCTATCAAACTACTAATCACATCCTCTACAACCTCATATCCCATTTCAAGAATCTATACTATCCTCGATTCAATAGCTTCTATAATGCATCAATCTTTGTTGACCATATACATAATATCATATTCGTATTTCTCAACAACACTTTTGGAAATCCTTTCTCTTTCTTGCATTTTTTCTTGAATTTTTTTAAAGAAACCCCACAAAGAATGCTTTTGAGTATTTTCATCACCTAACCTTCTTAAGTGGTCCCTGATTTGTATATAAATTGGAATATTTCTCAACCACACAATGTTCTTTGTACTAGGAACTTCTCTAAGAAAGTAAAGTAGTAAGCATATAAGCAGGGTACCATACCGAAAAGGGTACCAAAACTCTTTGGTCTTCTGAATATTCTCCAATAACTATTGTCTCTACAATTCAAACAAGTCTACATCCATTCCCTTCTTCACCATCTCATAGGCAGTGTTAATCATGGTGGTAGAAACCAAGTTTTCTATGTTTGTGAAGAAAATATTATATCCTATCCCCATAGATGCATACTTTACTACCAAATTTTCTATATCCTTTATTATTAGGGCATGCTTATCAAATCTGGCACCGGTTAACTTCATTATTTACAAATTTGAGACCGAGAACTGATCTTGTGGAGCATAACCCTGTCACAAGCCTAATTTATTCCTTGTTGATCAAGAGTGGTTGGTCTATCCAAATGAATCTATCATATTTTTTTCTCGACACATATCTAACCCATTCATCCACATAGCAAAAGATATGAAAGTTGTTCCACACATCTAGTTTCTTCCCTGTCAAACTTTCATATTCTGGTTTCAATTCAAAGTTATCACCGATTAACTTGTCCACCCAAAATTATCCCAAATTTGCATGATAAACTCATCCAATTTTGTGTGAATTTAAATCCTCACATCCTTAATATGAAATACACCATAAGGAATATGCAAAAATGCACCTTCAGGATCTTTCACCATGGATTTATTGAGGTGCTTCTTAAACTTAGGTTGAAGATGGTCCACAACTTTGGCTACTTGAGGTGTAAATATTTTGATTAATTTATAAAAGAAGGGATAAGCAAGAAACTATAAATACCTTTGAATCCTTCCTAGTTAGGGTTTCGTGCAACACTTTGGAAACACTTCACTTTTCCTTTGCTTCGCTCTTCACTTTTCAAGAATTCAATCACAAATGAACTTTTCATATGTGAAACCACTTATAAACACCTTTTGGATGACCTAAAAAGAATTTGTTACATTGATTCAAAGTTAGGTAAAAAAGATGACAACCCTAATTGTATCATCACAAGCACCTTAAGTCTCTCTATAAATTTTTGCATGTAGAGATTTTTCACTGACAATTTCACCAATAGATTGAGCACATAAAACCACACCTTGTATAAATGTCTTGAAGGAATCAACACCATATCTTTAGCAAGGGCTTATATATTTTCTAGTAAAACTCCCCATGAGCCAAAGCTCTTCATCTAGTTTCCAAAGGAAACATATACACCAAGAGTTCGCACATACTCATTCTTCACTCCACTCTCTTATTTCTTTTTCTAGATCTTGTTCATTTCCTTCTTCACCTCAATTGGATCCATTTTCTTTGTCAAATTAGCCTTCTTTTGTGAAGTAAAGGGTTTCACATTCTTGCTTTTGCAAAAAATTTCTGTGTCCTAGTTTGTTGCATTTGTAACAAGTGACACCTTTTTGAACAAGCTCACTTAACCTTATTCCCAAATCCATTGCATGCATAATACTAGTCATTGAAAGATTGAAATATCACACCATTATTGTAACCATTCATCATCTAATTTTTGCATTCACTAGCTCTATGACCAAATCTATTTCATGTATAGCACTAACCAAGAAATTATTGAACATTATGATTCATTTTTCTTCTACACTCTATAGCTTTATGTCCAAAATTATTATAGGAATAAAAATAACCATTGAAAGATAAATACATTTTTACATTAGGTTGTTTGATAGGTAGCCTTTGGAAATCTTTATTTTGGTTTCAGACTTATTTGAAATTGCTCTTCTTGTCATTCTTTTTCTTAGCATTGTTTGGGTTCTAATCTATCTTTGAACTTTCTTCTTTCTTAAACCCTAATCCTTCTTTGTCCTTAGAAGCCTTTTGTCCAGCAATCATCTCATCAAGAAGTGTTGATCTCTTCTTGAATCCTTGCTTTCTCTAGATTTGATCCCAAAGTTAAAATCTCTTGTGCAATCTTTAAACTTTCTTCAAATTTATCTTTTAGTTTGGAATTTAGGTAGTCTTCAACTCTTTTTCTTTCTTCAACTTGCACTTTCGAATTGGTGATAATCTCATTTGATAGCTTGAGTTGCTAATTTTTTTCTTTGACTCTTTTTGTATCTTTCTTGAGTTTCTCTCTCAACTTCTTAATGCATTCATCTGCATCACTAAGATCCTTTTTCATATCTCTATTCTCAGCTTCTACTTTATCCAAATCATCAAGGGCTGATTTGACTTCACCTTCCATGTCAACTTCACAATATTCTTCAATAAACCCTTCACAAATTATCTCTTCCAGATGAATAGGATACTTCCTTATGACCATGTGTTCAACCTCCAAGATCTACCTCAGTGATCAAGCTAGTTAAAGAAAACAAGCTCTGATACCAATTGTTGAACACCCAAAATATTGAAAGGGGGTGAATTATTTTTCACTAAAATTCATTATCTTCATCAATTTTAAACATCAATTAAATGCAGCACATTAAACTTGCAATAACATAAAGGAACATATAAAGCATTCATCGCACCAAAGAACACAAGAACACTAGATTTTACATGGAAAACCCAAAAGGGAAAATGACGGTGAGGGTTAGCTCACAATATATTATAACCAATTATAAGATATTACAGAATGGCTCACTGCCTGGTGGACTAACTATCTGGAGGACTCACTATCTTAAGAATAGAAAGGAATGGATCACTAATAGGAAAGAAAAGAGGGTGTCTCACTACTAGAGATTGAACTGATACAATACATCTACAATATGCTGGAGATAGTTCCAATTAAGCCTTATAAATTAACTTAACATACTTCATGCTTCTCCACTTATCAACATCTTGGCACTTTGATCTGATTTAGATATCACACACCTAATTGTCTTGCATCTCATGCATCTTATCACACACTTCACACAAGGAATTAACCTTGTATATATATCACATCCAACCAAAACATAAATTAGGCTAGCCTAATTGGTGTACTGTGCATACTTGTAACTTGTCTTCTCAAAACACCAACACACACAAACCAAAACATATACATAATCAAAATAGGTCAGCATGACCTATAATTACTCTCATAAGTTTGGTCCATACATCCTTTAATTTCGCACGACCTCAAACCCTTTAGGTTGGCACCGTTGGTGAAACAACAATGGAATGAACCAATTGTTCATTCACAACTCGACATGTTGAGCACCAAAATACTTGCCACTTGCAGCATACAAACTTCTCACACTTGTAAAACCATCCTCAAAACCGAATAGCATAACAATCATATGTGGTGGAATGTAGAGCATTCCAATCAAGTACTCTATCATTGTAACTCTTCCATATCTAGAGCGATACATTGTCAATGCTAACTTTAATTACAAAGGACTTCAAGGCTTGAAAATTTGGATTTAGATTCCTCCAACATACACCAAAGTTAATATAGAACTACATTCCAATATTCTTCATGGTGGAGCAATGCAGACCACAAAATAGGTTATCTAAAAAATGAAAATTACATTTTGAGCTTAGAAAATTTATCCAACACATTTGGTTGCTCCGAACCAACACTTCTTCAACTGTGCAATGAGTTGACATTACTAACAACACCATATTCAATCATACTTATCAAACATCATCTATACATCAATGTTGACATCATTGACAAAACAATAGTAACATCATCTACCATACATCCATCAATCTTCTCAGTGACAAACCAAATTTCCAAAAATCATTAGGTGCCATTATATAAGCATCAATGTTTGTGAAAGAAATATTAGGAAAGATATTGGTTTGACCCCTATGAGGAGGAGCACCAATCATGTTTATTTCAGTGAATATTTCATAAACTTATTTTTCATTATTACTTTGTTGGAAAACGTTTAGTTGAATGAATTGGTAATGATTTTGTAAATATTTGTAAGTTTTGATTGGGTGGAAAAACTAATTTATTTCCTTTGTCATTTACACCAACCAACTGGATAAGATTAGAATCAATGAGGTCTTGCAGTTGGTTATTAATATGCATACATATTTATGTATCATGTCCAAGTGTATGATGATATTGACAAAAGGCTTTCACATAAAATTTTGGTGGTAATTTTTTGGCTGTGTCAATTGGAGGAGGTTGAATCATATTCTTATTTAGCAATTGCAACATAAAAGTGTGGAGAGAATCAACCAACTATGAAAATTACCTATCTCTTGGCCTAAATTGATATGGTGTTGTATATGTAGTGGAAAATTTTATTTATATGTTATTGATGATCGAGGATTATTTTTTAAAAATAAAAGTGGCATAGCCACTAAAAATATTTTATTAATATTTAAAAGGAAGTTTACAGTTCAAAATGATATAAGTGCAGGAAGTAGATGCCAAGCACTTGGAAAGCCAGACCAAAACAAAAGAGGAAGTAGGAGCATTGAAGCTAAATACATAAGGGGTACAACAAAATACCCACAGAACCAAGAGGCATGCAAGCCTTTTACAATAGAAGAAGCGAGCAGTGTGAAGACCCGCATACTAGAGAAAGAAAAAAAGAACCACTTCAAATTTGAGAGCTTTCATGGGAAAAGCCATCCAAGAGAAACCATAAAAACTACAAAAAAAGACCCAAGAGAACCACAAATCCTACAAAACTAGATAGGATGAAGCCAGAAATATGATATCACAAAAGATCTAACATGAGGACAAGCTAAAAGAAATAAAAGACCCTAGTAGAAAAGGACCAAATACCAAAAACCTAAAGGTGTAACCAGGATGCTGAAACTAGAGAAGATTATCAAGCAGAGATTTCCTTAGAGGAAACCAAATCCTAGGTGGTAGAAAGAAAGGTTCATCATGTGGCTTGAAAAGAGCACGTCTAATAAGCAAACGAACTACATCATAAAGATCATGAATCAAATCACACAGTGAATTACAATATTGAGCCTGGACCCTGAGAAGCTAAAAATTGAACTCTCATGGGAAATTACTTAGTAATCCATTAGACATGGAGGAGAGAAGCAAATTAAATCATCTATCAAAAAGTAAATGTTGTTTGCAAAAAATACCTCCAACCGTATTTGTGCCCTCAAGAATGTCATAGTTCTCCAAAGAAAGTTGTAACAAGGAAAGTGGGAAGATGTGTGGAAGAAGATATGTACCTACTAGAAAATTTACCATATCCACACACCAAAGAACATCCATTAAGTTAGAGACAAACACAAGGAAGCCTCATGTGGGAGAGCTATCACATGAAGATCCAACTAGTCATAACCAAGAACCAACTCAATTGCATCATGAACCTATTTGCATTCTATTGCAAATGTTCAAATTAGTTTTTTCAATGAGAAAACCGAACAATCTCAGACTTCATGAGTCCATGGTGGAACAAAAACTCTGAACAAGCTATCCATTAGTGCAACAGAGCTGATAAAACAAGACCAGTGAGAGATTTAAAGAGAAATCCACCAACTTTCCATGTTTATAGAATGAAAAAGCTACTGAAACATAATTGATGAGGCCTCACATGAATTTTCCATTATGGAAGTTGAGCTTCAATTGTACCTCATAGAGGTGAGGAGGTAAATTTCCATTAATGCTTGACAAAGCATGTACCTAAAAAATGATTGAATCATGCTAGGTGTCGAAGCTTGGAACACACATTGGAAAAGACAATATTTTCAAATCATATCACCAGACTTGTAATAGAAGGCCACTAAAAAAATTGACTCCTCTAATGTCTATCGGTGAGAGTAGCCTCTCCTAGGTGAACAAAAGAAGAGAATAGAGATAGTTATTCTTTCTAAATTTAGCCAAACATACTGGTAGCTGCTAGATGATAATACTAGTACCAAAATCCTTATTATGTCATCAATTTCAAGGCACAATACTTGTCATGAATTCCTCAAGAATGTCTGTCATAAAGAAATCAATTCATTATGGCTGAAACAAGTGAGGAAGGGGGGACAAGTGTCAACCCTAAGTGTTATAAGTGGTAGAAAATTGCATGAGAAACAAGATGCACGATCAAATAAGAAAGTGTGAAACCAAAGAAATGTACCAGATATAGCTATCGCCAAAAAATACATTAGATCCAAGATTCTAAATGCAAGCAAATGAAGCCCAGGTCGCCAGAGAAATTTATAGAAACTTGTACCCTGCAACATGAATGACCATCATGATAGAAAAAAGGAACAAGGAGAAAGAAAGTCCCAACATGTACAACCACAGTGAAAGGCAGATGGCACAAGAAGAATACAAGTCCCAAGAAGCATATAACAGGTCAAGTGCTATACAACTGAGGGAAGATATTACACTGCAGTTTAGAAAAAATCCCTTAAGAAATTTGAAAATGCTCAAAAAGGGGAACAAGAATAGAAATTGGCATTAGTTATTGTGAAATAATTGAACACATTCCTCAGTCGAATATTCTATATAAGGAAGGGTTTCATCAATTTCCTTATTTGCAAGGGTATCAACATACAAATTTTCTTCTCTATAGCAATACAAAATTTGAATACTTGAAAATACCTCAAGTTGTTGCAAAATGAAGGAAAGAATATAATCCCTTAAGATTATATCTATGCTAATGAAAACCCCATGATAGTCCCTTAAGATTATATCTATGCCTAACTTACCCGGGTTACCTCTTGAAGCCCCGTCAAAGTTTAGTTTGACAAATTTTCTAGGAGGGGGATCCAAGTTATAGAATTTTTGTTCACCATAGGAGCCTTGATTGAAACTGATCCAATTCTAAGAAATGTAATCAATTTCCAATTATTTAAAATGAATGCATCCAAAGATGAATATGTTCCTTTTGAACTTGTGGTCTTGAATAAAATAGTTGTTGTCATCTCAAAGATGGAGACCTCAATTTTATGGAGGACTTGGAAGTAGGGTGGAAAAAATACTTTTTTATCTTCTTCCAAAGAAAATTTAGCCATAAATTTTTTATTTTTTTCCTCAGTGATTAATGAAGGAACATTATCTATAATAACATTATTCTCAAATGGTTTATGAACTTTAGCTAGCCTAATAAGAGATTCTTAAAGAAATTTACTGATTGTAGACCAATTTCCTTTTCCATGCAAAGAAGCTCACGTGATGAAGATTGAATGGAGACAATTTTATTTGATTGTCATCTTAATTTGGCTGAGGCATGAAAGAATTTTGTGTTTTTATCCCCCTCATTTAGCCAAGTCTCCTTGACCTTTTTTCTCCAATAGCTTTCTTTGCAAGCAAGAATCTCTTCAAGTTTGGCTTTTAATTCATGTTCTCTAATATAGAGGGTATTATCCATTTATTTTTTAATTACCACCTCATAAAGATCAGAAAATTCTAATTCAACCCTCAATTTATAAAAAAAAAAAGTTTTTAAAATGATTCTTGTTCCAATCCTTTAACTTGTTTTTCAAATATTGGAGTTTTCTACTAAGTTGGAACATCCTTGTTCATTCAATGAAAGGGCAATTCTGCCACTAGTCCTTAACAAGATTAATAAAATTAGCATCTCTAAACCACATTGCCTCTAACTTAAAAGGTATTTTAAGCATATACCTATCATCAAATATTGAGAGAGAAATTGTTAAGTGATCAAAGTGAAATCCTAGGAGGCATTTAACGAATTATCTAATAATAGAAAATGATCAAGCTTTTCAGAAATTTTTGAAAAATATTTATGTTTATTTGTTGAGGTGAAAGTTCCATTTTTGAAAGGACAATCATATAAATTATTGGCCACAATAAAATTATTCAAATCCTCCATAACTGCAGTTGGACGTGTTATTCCTCCATTTTTTTCAAAAATATTTCTGATAGTATTAAAATCCCTAGTAATAATTTTGAGATCATTTTTCCCATTCACAAAAAAAGAAGAGAGTTGTTTCCAAACACATCTCTTCCCTATGGTGGAGCAAGGACCATATACATTTAGAATCCAAAAGGAGTTGTTTGTTCTTAAACAGGTTGCCTTTGCCTCAATCCAGTTGGTCAAAGATTCAAGTTGATCCATTCTTACAAAGTTTTTATTCCACAGAAGCACACAACCTCCCAAGGCTCCCTAAGCTAGAGAGGCAGTAAAGTCCCAATTATTCCAAGTACCAAAAATATTAGAAGTAGAATGAAGAGATAATTTTGTTTCCTAAAAGAGAATGATATTTAAGAGAGTGCCATATAGTTGACACTTGATTAAGCATCGTTTGTTAGGGGTGTTTAAGCCCCTAAAATTCCAAGATAGAATCCTCATTGTGCTTGAGAAGAGATAATGTCTCTCCTCATTCTCAAATTTCTTTCTGAGGTTTTTCACCCCACAATAGAACCAAACTGGGAAACTTGAAGGGTTTGAGGGGAGGGGCTCTTGTCTTCACCCTTCTTTGCAGATGAATTAAGGCTCATTTCTAGAGTTGATAGCAAACCAACAACTATTTCCAAAATAGTTCTCCTTGAGAGATTTATGCCCTTGCTTGCTCTTAGGAGTGATGAGAGATTTGAAATCCAAATCAGATTGAGAAATCGAGGGGGAAGAGAAGGAATCCAAAAGGGTGGAAGAGGAGATGGCATGGGGGGAAACAAAAGTATCCTCAAGAAAGTCTAATTTTCTTTTTGAAGATGACTGGGAAATTGGAAGGGTAGGAGAGTTAAGCTTAGGGGTAGATTCAGCCAGGACTTCATCAGCAATTTCTTCAATAAGACCTTCCACAACTTTTAGCATTGCTTCATTCACAAAGTTCATTAACTCATCATTTGAACCATTAAGAAGATCCTCATAATGGGAGATTTTGTTATTCTGACAGGTAGAGTTGTTGGCAGGAGAAATGGTGTCATTACCTTAGATAATTGGGGCTGAACACTTGGTGGTATAAAGCAAGCTATTGGCATGGGATGTCAGAAAAAACGATTCCACAACACCTTTGGTGACATTGTCTTGGGAAGATAAGGTAACCAAGTTCGCAGCCGATCCTTTTGTTTCATAAGAGAAGGAGAATGAAGTGGATGAGTATTATAGGAGGCCTGATTAGTGCATATGTTAAGGTCAGAAGAAGAAGGTTCAAGCAGTTCATTAGAAAAGGTGGATGGGGGATGGGGCTCAACATGAATCGAGGAGGGTATTGAACAAAAAGTATGAGTAATAGCAGAAAAATCCATGGGTTTAGCTCGGGAGAAGATTTTCATGTCAACTATGATGTTAGCCTCTTTCCAGATCAAAGATTCACATTTAATCATTTGAAAGAAATCACCCTTATTTGAAGAGAGTCACATTTTATGTGGCAGGATTTTGGAATTCTTGATAAGAGACCAAACCCTAATGACAAGTTTTCCATTAGTGATCAAAAATTCACTTTTAAGGAAACCACCAAAGTGCAAGACTATTTTTTTAATAGAGGATGATTCAAGGTATTCCACTGGAAGAAAGGGCATGGAGAAACAAACCAAGAGAGGGGACATTTTGAGATTATCTAAAGACATATTTTCCTTCTAGTTAAAAATACCCAGAAAAGTATTACCGCACCAAAAGGGCCCTTTGCGAAGAAGCTTATTTTTAATAGTAGCATTCTTGAATAAAATGAAGAATGACAAAGCTGAAACCATAATTAAATCAAAAGCTTCATACTAGTTCTCTTTTATCCAGGAACGAATTTTGAAGAATGGTCGGTCTTCGCCCCAAATTTGAACAAACATGCCATTTTTCTTATAGTCAACATATTGAGCCTCCAAATGTAGAGGTATCATCGAAATGGGTCTCCATTCCGATTCATCCTTTTGTGGAAACCCTTTCTGGTAAGTGGGTTTGGGTTTTTTCGAACTTTCTTGAGAAGCCACCCTATGAGACCCATTTCTCAATCACCAAGAGCCCTTATCTACTCCAAGGGTTTGGAATGTGTGTTTTTTGGAAGCCCTAAAATTAGGGTTTCTATTTTCCTTTCTTCTATGTGAGTTTCCACTCCTCAACGCACCAAAATGCAAAGGGTGAAAACCCTCATTTTCCCTATTGTTGAAGTATTGATGTGTCCTCTGAACATGGTTCTATGAATGATTCAAACCTTGAAAGCCTGTTGTAAAGGAATTTTTATGATTCCCCTCTATGAGAGAGCCATTCATAGAGTGGTTTCCCTCCCTGTGTAAATTTCCAGCCTGATGAGGGTTTCTGTTCTAGAAGTTTGCCTCCTTGTTTGTGCCACCACGATAAGGGTTTTCCTGACTTGACGAAGCATGTCGGTTAGGGTGACCAAAATAGTGCCCAAAAGAATTTTTAGTGTGGTGTGTATTGCTCAACTTAGGTGTTTCTAGGATATCCTGGTCCTTCCAAGGTACAAAGGTGTTATCCAAAGGGTATTGGCATCTGTTAGATGAAGAGTTGTACTTGGCATCAAATAATAAGGGCCAAGAAAAATCAATATCATCCACCCAGCATACCCATTTAACATGTAGGGAGTGTGCTGCTGCAGACATTTTTTAAAGAAATTATCTTATTTTTGTTTAGAAAATATTTGCATAATTATTTCTCTTTGCAAAGGTTTGAAGGCACCAATCTAAGTAAGAATAGATGATTGAGGATTATTTATCTATATAAATTTCTTGTTTTTTCTTAAATGATTGATAGTTGTTTTGAGGTACAACTTCAAATTGATCATTAGGAGCCGATGAAGGCATACCTTCATATTGGGTAATAGATATCTGATAATCACAAAGGCTTGTACATAAATGTGTAAATGAGGGATACTTTTTATGTACCTAGGTACATGATTTTATAATGTATTTATGTGGATGGATATGTCGACAAGTGGCACATATCCCTTAAGATAGCTATATTGAGTCATATGAATAAATTATCAAATTAATTATTTCAAGAGTTGAGTAGGCCTTCATTAAGATTTCCCTTCCATTGTATTACTAGGAGGTCTGTATAAAGGAGGTGATTATCATTGTAAGATATGTTTAAAGTATAATAGTATATTTGGGATTTCTTGGAGATATAGTGTAGAGTGGCTTCTTATATAAGGAGTATTGTATGGTGTTACCCTACCTCAAGGATTTACTCTATTTCAGCATATATTGGATATTGTAAGGAAAGCTTGGTGTGGAAATGCCTTCCAAATGCAAAATTCATAGGAAAGAAGTGCGGAAAATTTCACTTAATTCAAATTATAGTCATTAAGATGCACATTTAATAGAGCAACAAAGTAAACCAATTAGATAACACACACAAAATTGAACACTTGTTTTACGTGGGAAAACCATTATGGGATAAAAAACCCACACACAAAGAAAAGTCACTTTGTATTACAATAAATAATCACTAACTCATTTGACTACAAAATCCGACAAAAAATGTCCAACGAAATATGTATAATTTGATGTATCGTCGGGTGCTTATAAAATTTGATGTGTAATTTTCAATTTTTAAAAAATTTATCCGCAACGTTCATCAAAATTTCGACAAACCTGGGTTTCGTCGAAATTTTGACTATCAGTTTTGTCGAAATTTTGACAAACATGAAAAATAAGAAAAAAATCAAATTGTGGCCGACATAAAGAAAAGTGAGTTCGTTGATTTATTGCGACAGTGTTTTTCTCTACTTGAGATAGTTTGTGGAGAACTAAGGATGATTTTCTTGGGAAAAATTAAAAAAAATTCAAGAAGATATCGCTAGGTTGAGGGTAGTCATTTTCTTTTTGTAGAATTCAGTTGTGGAGTTAGATTTGTAGTTCTAGGTTTGAAAATCATATTTTAAAGCAACATTTCATTAGATTTCATTTTTAGAGGTTTAGGGTTTTGAGAATTTCATGTCCAGATTTTGTTGTGTGGAATTACCATAAGATCACAACCAAGGAACAGATTCTTGTGACTGTAATTATGTGATCCATAACTCTATTGGTCATGTGGCACAATTTTGCTCTAATAAATACAGGATGCATTCATGTGTGACCCAAGTTTAATGTGGCTATGTTGTGATAGAAATGGAGGCACTCATATAATGTAGTTAATTCAGGTTGTATAATGTAGGTGTCAATCATCATTGGGTGCATTCAGGTTGTCTCAAGTTTAACAGGTTACGATGTAATTATAGCATGATCCAAGAGTGATTACCTCTTGCTGCAATAAAGAGCCTATAACTCTGGTTGATATGCAGAGTGGTTGTGTTATATCAATTATGTAGTGCATTCAAGCACAACCCATGTTTAATGGGCTATTCTAGAGAGTGATCAAGATTTTCTAAACCTTATGAATGTTACTTAAAAGTGTATAGCTTAAACTACAAACCAAGTTTGTTACATACTTGAATGCAATCTTGGGTTACCGCAAACTATAATAATGTGATCTGCTAATAACCATTATGGAAAGTATTAAAGCAAGACCCATGCTATATAGGAAACATTCCCTGATCAGGTTTACATACCTTAATGATCAAACACAAGCTTCCCACACACTCTAGGATACAATCCAAGATCATACCACAACTTTTTCAAGACAACTAATTTTCTAACCCAAGATTTAAGGTTGTTTTTTAATACCAACAAAAGCATTGGTAAGAGCATGATTAGGGTACAAACCCTAGGCCTTTGTAGAAACATAAACAATAACTCTAGCGGATTAGTGAGGTTGCAATACCAGAAAGATTGAGACATTGTAGCTAATAACAAAATCTTGCAATCTAAAGATTGTAGCCAATAACAAGCACACTATGTAGCTTAGTGACATTTGTAAATGCAATCTATGGTAAGAAGAATGGCAGTCACTTGAGATGTGACAGTCAAAAAGAGGCTAAGCAGTGACAAGATAATAAAGCTCAAACCTTGCATAGTAAAGTGGATATTTTAACAGTGAGTTTCCTTACCCCCTTGTTGACCTTAAGGGTTTTTCAAATGCTTTTGGTAGTGTTAGACAAGGAAAATGCAATTAGGGAATGATTGTACAAATGAAGTAACAGTGGTAATCATAGGTTCAATGTTTCTTCTTAGCCATTAATGTATAATGGAGGTAATGGATTGCATGCTTGAGTAGTGTTTTGAGACTCATCAAAGATGGGAGAATAGTGAATAATACCTTGTTGACTGTGAAGTAGTGTTAATAAGCTTGAAGGATCTTAAGATCTACAATACCATGAAACAATGAGTCCCCTGTAGTAAGTAGGCAGTCTATAGGGCATAGTTTGATTTTATAGAAGGATGCTCATGAAAGGAATCTAAAAGTGATAGTGAGTGAGCTGTTTGAGATTGCAATTGAGGGTGCAATACCTAGTCTTAAAGGAACTTAGCAAAGTAGTAAATGTGCAAGAAAATCAAATCGTACACAACAAACAATTCACAATGTTATCTTGCATAATTCCTTGAGTTTCAAGACAAAAATCTCATTGTATCTGTTAGAACTGTAAAATTTTGAAAATTTTATAGTTGTTTATACTCATGAGTTTCCAAAGAAGTCCTTACCATAAGCATAAGAATCCTCTCTTCATAACATTTTTTCCTATATTCTATCATGTGGTCCCATAGAATTCATGTAACCCTGAGTATTTCAATGTATAATTCATATCGGCAAGAGATGATACAGGTCTCACTGATTCAAGAAGCATTTTATACTAACGTGTGTCTTTTGTAGTCTATCGGCAAGAGATCGGGAATGTTATACCAATGAGATTTCTATTGAGGATTCACATCAGGAAGACACAATTCATAGTCTCAGCGAAAGAAGGATCCTATCGACAAGATAATGTTCATCGAAATGAGTCATATCAAGCCTATTTGTGTCTTACCGATCAAAGACATAGAGACATGTCGGTGAGAAAATAATCGTTGGGATTAGTGATAGCGAGCACCTATGTGTCATACCAATGAGGCACAAAAGTGACATGTCTCCTAGACAAGAGCTATCAGAGTAATGTCCCGTAGTATTCATCCGGTCTCATCGATAAAACAGAGGGAGATTATGTCGTTGTCATCAGGATGAGCTTATGGAGTCCTACCGACCCCCTTTGTCACACCGACAAGATTTCATAATGACTTAGCAATCATGGGTGAGACTTGCTTCATCGGCGAGAGCTAAGATAGTCATGCCAAATGAAGTTCCATCGACAGGAAAACCACTATGTCTAAGCGATCAGAATTGACGAAGGATAAATCTTGCCAAAAAATGATGCAGCCAGAGGAATGTTTACCGACCCCTAAAGTCATAGTGATACTCAAGACTGAAGGCATAGGGCATCGGGGAGACTCACGACGTCGGTGTAACTGCAGGACTACCTAGCAATATATGATCTGTTGATAGTCGAAGAGACTTGGAGTGTCAGTATGACTGCAAAACATCTCAGCGGGTGTTTAGAGAACGTTTGAAAAGGCCTGAATGAAATAACTGCTTGAGATTTGAATACAAATGGAGGTGACTCTTCGTAATGCTGATATATAAAACCCATTTTTGACAGTAGAAAAAAGAAAGCAGAAAACGAGTAGAAAATATAGTAGATCACAATATGTTACATTTTTGAGACTATGATGCATGTTTGAAACAATAGAGATTTCAATTGAATTCATTTGATGTGATGACATTTTTTTGGTTTCAGTTGTTTGTTGTGCTAATTAAAAGTATTGTTGAAGTTGTCTCCAAGGTTGATGTTCTCTAATTGTTTAAACTGATATATCAAGGATATGTTTTAGTTTATCAGTGCACACTTGTTGTATCTGTATGATTGGATTAATTGGTTCTTTCAAGGAAAGATTAAGTCCTTTCAGTTAGTCATAGTAATTAGGAAATCTCATTTGGATCAATAAGAAGAACTCAGTAGTCGCATCCTTGCATGTTTATACCAGTTATAAACTTAAAATTGTATGCCAAACAATTTGAGTATCTGCCAGAAAGAAGTTATTCATTTCAGATTATCATTTGAACTATGTATACCCAATAAGGCACTAGTCTCTACCATTCTATTGTTTAATTTCATTCATTTTTACATATGAACATATTAGATTGATATTGCTTATACAATTTATACCAAATTAAAACTCATTTATCCACTCCTATTTGCTAGTGTGGGTAAATTGCTTTAGGAAATAAACATTGGTCAAGTCTGCTTCATTGTTATAGGTACACTCGCCTAGGTCTGGTAGCACCTAAAGAGTAGAAGGTCTAAATCATTTGGCCTTGTCTATTACCCTAAAACGTATCAAGAGATTGGAAACCTCTTGAGGTATTTTTCCTGCATTTTTGAGAGTTAACAAATTGGCAACTCTGCTAGGGACAATTATTGCAGGATATCCGCTTGAAGATCATCATATAGAGTCATTGAAGAAAGATTCATAATTTTTGAAGTTTTAGAAAAAAAGTGATTTCGCTGGGGAAAATAAAAAATCATTTTAAAAGAATAATTTTCCTACTTTTTGAAAAGTAGGTGGTGACTTTGGTAAAAAAATTGATGAAGAATGGATAGACAATTTGTGTATGGAACAAAAGAATATTTTAGAAGGCAACAGTTGATAAGAGAAATTAAAGAATTGAAAAAGCAACGGCTGCAATTGGACAAAGAAACACTACAATTGAAACAACAACTATTACAATCAAGAGAATTTTGCAATAAGAATGAATACACAAGTGCAAATAGGCATTGGACCCCACAAGTGCTTGATAATACAATTGGGAATCTTTACAATGGAAGCAATGCATATCATGCACAATAGAACATTCATTCACCACAGCCATCAAAGCAAGTAAATGCTTATCCAGTCCCTCCTAGACAAAGGCTGGTAAGCTATCAAGACTATTAATATGTTAGCACAATTCCAGCCCACATGAAGGTGTCAATCAAAACTTGCAATGAAATGTATATCTAAATCAGTAGCTTGAGGAGGAAGAAGATGAGTATGTACATACTCAAAGCGAAGATTCCATTGCAGAATCAGAATGTGGAATTTACCCCTTTGATGCATTTCTTAACATAAGGAGACATGAAGGAGAAGATGAAAGCTCTTTATACAACAAGATGATAAATATCTGCATGCAATTACCTCCTAATTGTAAGCCTACAAGACCCCTTTTTGTTGCACAATTCATAAGAGTTTGGAAACTTGAATCAGCTTATTGGCCGAAATCATCAATACAACATGCCTTTGGTCGAGTGAATAAATTTATTGATGCCATAGAGAGGATAAGGTATGAGAACACTATCAATGTTGAATCCAATAGTTGTATTTCTGATGAATATAGATAAATTGATCAAACAATGCAACCAATAGAAGATGAGACATGTGCAGGTCAGAATGATTCATATGATAGCCTGCATGATGAAGATGAAGATACAAGAGATCTCTCTTGCATAATGGATTGTGACAGGGAAAGAAGTACATGTTATGAGGGATCCAATGAATATTCAGATTGTGAAGATGAACCTATGGATTTTGACTTACAACGGGGTGATTCTTGCAGTTCTTATGGTGATCAAGAAGAAGCGATGGAAAATGTGGGTCCATTTGACAGTGAACAAATAACACCTCCAACTGTAGCTGAGAACTATAGGACACAATTGATAATAAAGAGAATGATTTCTCTGTGTTTTTGAATCCACTTTATGATGAGGATGTATCATGCCACAATGAGGAAGAGTTTGAGGACAATCGTGTGAATCATGATCTACAACAAGGAGATATTTTCAGCTCTTGTGGAGATCAAGAAGAGGGATAAATAATGGAAGATATGGAAGAAGAAACGTGTTCACTCAGCAGTGAGCAAATTTCAGATATGCTAACTCTTGAATACCAGAGATGTGCACATGAAGGTGATTCTGAAGTGATGTTTCCAGCCTACATTTTTTTTGACAATGAAATTTCTTTGTGCAATGATTCATATGACTCCCAGTGCATTTCTCAAAATGATGGGGAGACCTTTGAAGTTGATCAAAAATCTATATCCATTCAAGAAGAGGTATGTGATTTAGAAATTTCTAACTCATGTGGAGAAGGCATTTACTTGCATACCAAGGATGATAGGAGTCCAGCATGGATTGGTTCATATATGCATGATATTGAGGATATGAGTCATAATTCAGTGTCGTCTCCAAATGGTGATATGGAAGAGGTGCAAAGGCTTTCAAATTTGTTTGTCTCAAACAGTGTTGATATGACAAAAAAATTTGATTCTCAAGAGAAGCATTCTGATGGTGAATTTTTAGTACAGCTGGGAGATTGTTTTATAATACATAACAGTGAGCAAGATAATGAGAAATATTGCATTGAATATGCATGTACTTTGTATGTTGAAGATAACAAAGATTTGTCCCATGATGATGGAGAATTTGAACTGCAGAATGGTGAAGGGAATTTGGGCCAAGCTGAGCACAATGATTCTCTAAAAAATTTCAATAACAGTGACATGGAAGATTGCATGAATTTCTTCAAGAAGAATTTGATGAACTTAAAGAAAAACCAGGTGTTTGATAGAGGAAAGTATGGGCCTTTCTTTTGGATGGAATTGAGCCATCATTTATGGTTTGAATTTTAGACCGTAATAGTTCAAAACAGATGAAGTTTGAAATACAGAGGATTAAGGGTTGCCAGTGCATGAACAACTCTTGACATTCCTCAAAAATTTCTATTCCATGTACAGTAGTTTAGGAAATAATAGGAACATGAATTGCCAGTACATGGACAATGCTGACATTCCTTCATCAAATAAATCTTTCCATGTACAGTAGTATAGGGTCATGTTCATCTCCATTTCCATTCATTCTATCCTGCTCACTGGTCCCTCACCTTGAAACTTTGGTCTACTTACCCATAAATCTGGATCCTTGAAATGATCTCACAGTCATTCATCCCTAGACGGAGCCACTGTTAGAACTGTAAAATTTTGAAAATTTTATAATTGTTTATATTCATGAGTTTCCAAAGAAGTCCTTACCATAAGCACAAGAATCCTCTCTTCATAACATTTTTTCCTATATTCTGTCATGTGGTCCCATATAATTCATCTAACCATGAGTATTTCAATGTATAATTCATATCGGCAAGAGATGGTATAGGTCTCACCGATCCAAGAAGCATTTTATACTAATGTGTGTCTTTTGCAGTCTATCGGCAAGAGATCGGGAATGTTATACCGATGAGATTTCTATTGAGGATTCACATCGGGAGACACAATTCATAGTCTTAGTGAAAGAAGGATCCTATCGGCAAGATAATGTTCATCGGAATGAGTCATATCGAGCCTATTTGTGTCTTACCAATCAAAGACATAGAGACATATTGGTGAGATAATAATCGTCGGGATTAGTCATAGCAAGCACCTATGTGTCATACCAATGAGGCACAAAAGTGACATGTCACCCAGAAAAGAGCTATTGGAGTAATGTCCCATAGTATTCATCTGGTCTCGCCGATAAAATGGAGGGAGATTATGTCGCTATAATTAGGATGAGATTATGGAGTCCTACCGACCCCCTTTGTCACAACAACAGGATTTCATAATGACTTAGCAATCATCGGTGAGAGCTAGGATAGTCATGCCGAATGAAGTTCTTTCGACAGGAAAACCACTATGTCTCGGCGATCAGAATTGATGAAGGATAAATCTCAGAAAAAAATGTAGTCAGAGGAATTTTTGCTGACCCCTAAAGTCACAGCGATACTCAAGACTAAAGGCACAAGGCATCAGGGAGACTGATGACATCGATGTAATTGCAGGACTACCTAGCGATATATGATCTCTTGATAGCCAGAGAGACTTGGAGTGTCAGTATGACTGCAAGACATCTCAGCGCATGTTTAGTGAATGTTTTAAAAGGACCGAATGAAATAACTGCCCGATATTTGAATACGACTCTTCGTGATGCTAATATATAAAACCCATTTTTGATAGCAGAAAAAAGAGAGCAGAAAACGAGTAGAAAATACAGTAGATCACAATATGTTACATTTTTGAGACTATGATGCATGTTTGAAACAATGGATATTTCAATTGAATTCATTTGATGTGATGACATTTTTCTGGTTTCAGTTGTTTTTTGTGTTAAATAAAAGTATTCCTGAAGTTGTCTCCAAGGTTGATGTTTTCTAATTGTTTAAACTGATATATCAAGATTATTTTTCAGTTTATCAGTGCACACTTGTTGTATCTGTATGATTGGATTAATTGGTTCTTTCAAGGAAATATTAAGTCCTTTTAGTCAGTCATAGTAATTAGGAAATCTCATTTGGATCAATAAGAACTCAGTAGTCACATCCTTGTATGTTTATACCAATTATAAACTTAAAATTGTATGCCAAACAATTTGAGTATCTGCCAGAAAGAATTTATTCATTTTAGATTATCATTTGAACTCTGTATACCCAATAAGGCACTAGTCTCTACCATTCTATTGTTTAATTTCATTCATTTTTACATATGAACATATTAGATTTTTGCCTTGATATTCCTTATACAATTTATACCAAATTAAAACTCATTTATCCACTCCTATTTGCCAGTGTGGGTAAATTGCTTTAGGAAATAAACATTGGTCAAGTCTACTTCATTATTATAGGTACACCCACCTAGGTCTGGTAGCACCTGAAGAGTAGAAGGTGTAGATAAGGTAAAAATCAGATTTAATGTTTAATGAAAACAATAAACTAATTAATTCCTATCAAGCACAATAGAGTACAAACTAGCATGAAAATTAAAACAAGAAAGCAAAGCAAACCGATCTCCAAGCTAGACTTGACTTATCTCCATTGCTCTTCTCCACCTGCATGAGAATGCGAGATTTTGAAGGGTTGACAATGGAGGAATGTTGAGTGCTCATTCCTGCAGAATAACGACTTGACAATGACAATGATAAATGGAGAGAATGATAGATAAAGACAGAAGACTGATTTTGACAGAGTCTGGATGCTAGACGAATCAACCCCCTAAATGGATTGTGAGAGGCCGTATTTATAGAGCCGTGACATTGACGAAGATAAGATTTGACAAGATTCGACAAGGATTTGATTTTTGACAAAAGAGGAAATACTATGAGATGAGATAAGATTTCAAAAAAGATAGAAAGATTTCATTTCCTGTTTTAAAGGAAATAAATCTTAAAAAAGACAAGAAGATAATTGATGAATTATCTAATTAAATAAATTAATTAGATGCACAAGATTTCAATTTTGGAAAGAAAGCGACAAGATCTTTTTTAGGATTTTAATAAATTAAATAAATTTTGGATTTATTTAATTAATATTGAATTTATGATTTCATTAATTAAATAATATAAATTATTTAATTAACATTAGAAGAATGAATAGAAATGATTTAATTAATTAAATAATATAAATTATTTAATTAACATTAGCGAAATTGATGGATTATGAATATGAATTTAATTAAATAAATGATGACATGGGAACCTAGGGCAAAACATGCTACAAGATGCCTAAATGATGAAATGTCGAGACAGGTGTTGCAAGAGGACAATTTTGGGTGTCTACAGAAGGTCTAAATCATTTGGCCTTGTCTGTTACCCTGAAACGTATCAAGAGATTGGCAACCTCTTGAGGTATTTTTCCTGCATTTTTGAGAGTTAATAGTATCTTGATGGAAGTGGTGACCTTAATGGTCAATCACTGGCAACCATGATTTTAAAACATGTTATTGTGCTTATGGAGGCAACATTTTAAGCAAGGCAATGAGTGGTGGTTTGGAACAATGGTAGGTATGAAGGACTTGCTTTATATGCATACTATGCAGTCTAGCTTAAGACAACATTCTTAGAAGAGATTGAAGGTGGACTATGGAACTCAAGAGTTACCATGAAAAGGATTAAAGCAAAGACTGATATCTAAAAGCCATGGTCATGAAGATATTAAAGATGTCACATGCAAAACCCTAGTAGCTAGAGTAATGAGGACAGTGCCAAAGAGGATAGTGTGCTGGGAAATACATCATTTATTTATTTTTTTAATTAAAATAAATCATTCTAAACCCTATATAGGATACATTGATACTTCAAAAGCCTCTGAAGGAATTTGAGATTATGCAAATATATGTCAAGTAAATACCAAGATTACAAATAGTAACAGGAACAATGTAACATTTGTTGAGCAGAGAAGGAATGAGATAAGTAGCAATGAATCCTATGCCTCCTTTAACACACATCTCCTCATGGTTCTCTATCATTCTTTACTGAAACACTTCTCCATTTTGGTGGTCTATGCTTGAAAATAATGTTTTGTCGAAGGTTTTAGAGTATGTTTATTAAAATGAAAACTCCATTCTGGTGGGCTATGCCTGAAAATAATATTTTGACAAAAGTTTTAGGGTATGTTTATTAAAGTTTTAGAGTATTTTGGTGGGCTATATTCTTGATTCCTTAAATTATTTATTCAAATGGATTGTGACTAAATAAATGACTAACTATTTAGTCATTTTTATTTGTGTGACTAAATAATTTTTAATCAATGACCAAACTATTAATTTATTTACTCATTTATAGCTGAGTTGAAAAAATGAGTAGAATTTAGTCATTTTTAGTTGTTGTGACTAAAAGTTCTAGTCACCTAGTCATTTATTTTCCAAATTCTACTAGTGTGTGCTTCCTTGTGCGATTAGGGATCTCTCAATGTTGAGGGCCCTAGGGATAAGCTCGTCATAAGAAGTGACACATTGCATCTTTAACTAAAAGGATAAATCTGTATTGACATTAGCAATGATGATTCCGACTTGTTGCTCCTTAAGAATGGGTCACTTCCTCTTACTAGCTCGCTACCTCCATCGTTGTAGGAAGTTTGCGATCAAGTTCAATATTTTGATTTTAGGAGTCTAACGGTTGGAAATCATAGTAAAATAAGAATTTAATAAGTTTTGGAATTAGCATTTTAAAGTGTTTTTTGGGGTCATTAACTTAAGACTATCTTCTCTTTTGCAGGGGTGGTTGCATGCCAAATTTTTTTGGTGTAAAATATCAGAATTATTAGATTTTTTTACATGTCTATGAATAAAAATTATTGGAGTGTGAGTTTGATATTTTTTGAAGATCTAAATAGTCAAGCTTGGTAAAGAAAAATCATGTCAAATAATATTAGTCCAGAAAAAAATGAAGATACACTTGATAGATTGTGGGCTGATTGAAAAGAAAGGGTGATGGGAAATGTTATTGTCCTTGCAATAATTGCAAGGGCTTAAAGACGAGATGAATTTTAATCACAACAGCTGAGAAACATTGTAGGCAACATGGTCACATTGAAGGGGGCATGATTATCATCCATTGGTAAGTTGTTCATTATATGTGTTTATATTGATTGAATTTGTAAATGTTTATATCGTTTTAACATTATATATATATATATAATCACTTGATCATGATCATGGTTTATTTGTGTCTATCATTATTATAAAGGTGGGGTGCCCTAGGGCAAATAATATGGATTATCACGGCCCAGAGAATGTGATTTTGCAAGCAGACGAACATGGAGTTGTGAATATTGAAGATAAAGTTAATGATCCCATGGAAGAAGATGATCATGCACCAGAAAACAAAGTTGAAGATGATGGTACAAATACATTGATCCATGACACATTTAGTGGCAGAGCAGATCATGATGATTGAGATGACTTTGATGATGTTCATGATTTACCTGTACTTGAGAAGGCATACGAGCCCCTTTATGAAGGATCCCAAACAACTCTTCTCTCTATTGTATTGTTGTTGTTGAACTTCAAAGTTATGAATGGTTTATCAAACATAGCAATCTCACGGATGTTAAGGTATGTCATATATGTCATCTTTTTTCAACTATTTTAATTGTTGTTAGTTCATCACTAGTAAATAAAGGATGAAATATGTACCATTAATATTCTTTGTATTAACAAATTATTTTTTGTTGTAGATTTATTGGTGAATTTTTGTTACCACCATCAAATATTTTACCTCGCTCATACCAAGATTTATGTGGCATTATGAAAGATATTGGAATGGAGTATTAAGAAATAGATGCATGTCCCAATGATCATATTATATATCATAAACAATAGGAATTTGTAATAGAATTCCCAAAATGTCATATCAGTAGATATCAAATAGATCAACTAACAAAAAAGGTTCCTCGCAAGGCTCTTTGTTATATTCCCATTATTCCATCTATGCAATGATTATTTAGGTGTGAAATCTTAGTGCAATTAATGGATTACCATGCATGGAATAGAAGTGGAGATGACATTCTTCGATTGCCTGTGGATTGTTCTAAATTTAGGGACATGAAGGAAAAATTTCCACACTTTAAAGAAGAACCTCGTAATCTTAGGCTTACGTTGGGAGAGGATGGTGTCAATTCATTTGGAGAGCTAAGATCTATTTACTTAGTGTGGCCTATTTTTGTTATCAACAATAACATTCCTCCATGGATGTCAACAAAGAGGGAGCACATAATGTTGTCAGTGATTGTTCTAGGTATTTTTTTACATCAATTTTCTTTAACGTAGTAGCATCTCATTTGTCTTATTTGTTGCATAATGACTTATATTGTTTTCATTCAATAGTCATGTACATTAATTTATATATATTGTAGTAAAATGGTTATAATAATTATGTAATGTTTATGTTCATTCAACTAGGTAAGTACTAAGTTAAAGATATGAATGTATATATTGAACCTCTTATCGACGAGTTACTAAAGTTATGGAATGGCGTCACTATGTATGACGTCTCTATACTAATAGGACAAAGACAATTTCAATTCCATGCAATGCTTGTATGGATAATTCATGATGCCCCAGGGCTAACACATTTTTATGGTATGTTATAACGTTCAACTGCACTTTAACAATATTTAATTTTATGAAGTAGATATCATGCATGGTTTTAAAATAATCTATTCATTATATATAATTATAAAACTTGACATATTTAATCCAATTATATATGATCTTTCAGGTCTTCAAACAAAGCAAAAATTTGCATGTCCAATTTGTGGTCCAAAGATGAAATCCCATCGTTCAACAAGTTTAAGAAAGTAGGAATTTGATAAGTATAGGCACTTCCTCCATAGAAATCATAAGTATCAAACTATTGAAAAACATCTTTTCAATGGGAAAGAAGAGACTACATCAAAACCACGAAGAATGACACCTCGCCTATGGAAGTTGGAATATAATAGAATTAATCGTCAAGGTTATACATCAGATCAAATTATTTATCTATCATATATGATATGTTTTGAATTTATATTTTTATATTGTGTTGTGTTTACTCATGCTGTAATTGAAAATGATTGTCATTGTTAATTTTTTTAACTTATATGCTTCATGAAGGTCGTCAAGGCATTAATGGTCGGCTTACACAGGGACTGAAAAGTTATTCCAGACAATTTAGTAGGTTTCCCTACTATGAGAAGCTACAAATTGTGCATTTGTTTGATACAATGCATATCAGAAAGAATATAATAGAAACGTTACGGAAAATATTGGATGGAAGGCATGACAAAGAAAAAATTGTCAAAATTTGTAGTGACACTTAGGAAGCCAATCATGCAATGTAAAATGTCATTCAATTAAATAGAAATGGAGACTAAATTAATATAAGTGCCCTTCCTTGGTTATTAACAGAGCAGCAAAGCAATGCTATAAAAGAAGTCATATGAAAAATTCAATTTCCCACAAGATTTGTTGCGAACATAAACAATATAATAACAAAAAAAGGTGAATTTGGGTCAGCGATGAAAACGCATGATTGGCATACCTTCATTAAGGTAATTATTCTGGTATATTATTTACACTTGTATAATGCATGTACTTTTCAGTGCATTATGTTTACTACTTTTGGAAAAATAATGAAAAGATCATTTTATAATTGTTGCAGTACGTTCTACCTTTATCTCTCCCAGACAACTTTGACAACAATTTCAAGAAAGTTATATATGATCTTGGAAAATACATGAGGTAAGTAGCGATATTTGTTCAATTCATTGTATACATCTTATAATTGTCATTTGTTTTACTTGTTATGTAATATACTGTATTTTTTTTTAAAATCTTGTTAATATATTTGTGCCTTGAATCACTTGTAGATGGCTATCATTTAAAGAAATCCATAAAGAAGATATAAATTATTGGAAGAGAAAAATTCCTCATCTAATGTGTGAAATGCAAAAGTTTCTACCTTTGACATTTTTCAATGCATAAGAACACTACCTCATACACCAAGTTGAGGAGATTGAATTGTGTGGACCTGTACACACAAGGTCAATGTGGATGGTTGAGAGGCACTTGAAATTTTTGAAGGCTTTGGTTAGACAAAGAGCACATCCTGAGGGTTCTATGGTGGAGGGATATATGGTATACTAGACCATGGTGTACATTAGTGAATATCTTCCTAAGTTTGCAGCAAAGATCCATGTAGATTGCATTTGGGATCCCAACTCCATTAACAAATTCAAAGGGGAGTACCTGATGGGGAAAGGTAGATTGAGGAAAGTGAGAGGTAATTATAAGATTGTTATGGAGATTAATTGGAATACATTTTACATATGGTTTTTATGTATATTGTACTTATTTAAGTTTTAATCTTCAATACACATCAATTATAAATTAAGGTCGTATATGGTGGTATTTAACTAATTATACATCGTTTGTGAATTTCAATTTTTTTTGATACAGTTGTTCGAGAGTGGGATGCACTACATTTGTACATCGCAAACAATCTTGATTGGATGACAGTATGGATTGAACGATGTCAACAATCTAGTCGCGCATTAACATGGGAAGGTGTGGCTTCATTGGTTAAAGAAGCTCATCGTAATGGAGATTCCAATGTTACACAAAGGGAAATTGATTTAGCATATGCTTTAAGAGATAAACAGGTATGTATAAATATATTAATCACCCATATTATTTAATTATTTTCAGTTATATTGATGTATATATATGTTGAGATTGTTTTCTTTGCATACATTTGGCCAAGAATAAATATTTTTATCAATTGACGATATTGCAATAATTTTTACATGTTTGACATATTACAGGTGAAACACCACAAGACTATGTGGTGCAATGGTCATAAATTTCAAATCAAAATTTTGGATGAAATGAAGAAAACTTGTGATTCTGGTATAACTGCAGTCTTTTAGGTGACTAATGTTTCATCTAGAAGCGACATACATCTAGAAGTCTCAGAAAATCGATACTATGGGATTTTGGATGATATACTTGAGTGTGACTTTAAATCCTTCATATTAATTTTGTTCATTGTCCTATGATACATGCTATGATTGAATGAAAATGATCCTAAGAGAACTATTATTGAACATGATAATGGATTTACCATGGTTAATACAAGGTTTATCGAGCGAGCTGGAAATGAGCCCTATGTACTTCCAAGCCAATGTGAGCATGTATTTTACTCAGAGGTTCCAGGTAAACTGAGTTGTTCATTTGTTGTCAGACATGATCCAAGAGGAAGGCTGATAAAGTATAATGTGGTGGAAGAAGAAGATACCAAAGAACTAGAAGATGATGTAGATGATGATTAGGATCAACAATTAGTTGATGATGTCCCTGGCGAAGATGTCAAAGAGGAGGAACTAGATCATGATGATGTAGGAGTTAATGTTCATGAAGATGATATCCATGTGGATGGTGACATTATCAAAACTGATATTGATGATGATGATGATGATATGACCAATCCTTACAATGTCGAATCAAGATCGAATGATATAGACAAAGAGTTGGATGAAGAAGAAGATCAATAACATTGAAATGTATGAGCTATGTGATTATATTATCTATTTGATATTAATTTCTTGATAGAATATATATTTGACTTATGTGGTTACATAATTAATTCATGATGTTTTTAATTTTTATGCCATTACATAATTAATTTAATGATGTACTTTTTAATGTTTGAAAGGTCAAAAAATTAAAACATTTCAATAGTGATGTTAACAACCTTGAAATTAGTGTGTTTTATGTTTCATGTGATCATAAAAGATCAAAAATTCAGTTGTAGAGGTGGTTGTTCAGTGGTTTATGTGTAAAGGCCTTTAAAAGGCATAAAGTGATCATTGTAGTGGTTGTTGATGGTTGAGGATTTAAAATACAAGCTCTTGACATTCGAAAATCTGTGTTTTTCTTCAAAATTTCTATATTTTTCTTGTTATGCAGCACTGAATGGTCACATGCAGCCATATTTTGATGTGAAATCAATTCCAGGTCATGAAGATATGTGTTAGCTTTGATTTAAATCTGATTTGAGGGCTTAAGGCATTGATTTGAGTTAGAAAGCTTCATTTCTTTGCATACAGCCCGGTTACCCTGTTTTTTGAGGGTTTTGTAGTCCAAACATGATATAAAGGGGATCTTACACTTTTTGTGATTACTGTAGCTTGTGTAAGAGGTCCCATGGATACTGTTGTAATTTTAGGATGCATGAATAGGGCGTAGGATGAGAAATAAAGAAGGTATAGTTGTTGTCCTCAAGAGTTTTGTGAAGAAAAACATGTGAAATGAGAGGTACTTTCTGGCTCGATGCTTGTTTGCTCCTTCATTTTCTATAAGAAGGATTTCAAGGCAAAAAGTACGAGTTAGCAAGTTAGATATTTTTTGGTCGAGTCTAGGTAGAGTTGCAGAGCAAATTGTAAAGTTTGATGGTTTTAAGGAAAATTCAATTTAGGTTTTGAGTCATTCTGGAGTAGGTTTTGAATTCATGGGAATTTGATGTTTTATGATAGTACTGCCATTTGAATTGAAATGATTAATTCAAACTCATGTCTCTCCATTGTACATGCATATATGAATTTTGAATAAGATAATCAAGGGTTGTCTTGTTCATCTCACTCTTGTGGTGTGTATGATTTTTGTTTTGGCTTTAATTCAAGGAATTAATTAAAATGCTTGAATGGGATTGTAGGTGGATATTTTATGTATAAGAATTTGATAAGTAGTATTTGGTTAGAATACATGTTGATGAAATTTTAAAGCAATGTTCTCAAGTATCTTATATGTTATGTGTTAAATCTATCATAAACCCTTAGATGTTTATGAATTTGACTCCCTCAATGGATATATGGCACTGATGTAAGTTGTACTAATTTGTATGTTTTTGTATTTTGTTTGTCTTTACCTAGCGCTTGCTACAAATTTCAAATCAATGACTATTTTACACTGTGGAATGTGTTGTAGTTATCTCATGCTCAAAATAGTTGATATTACTGATGAACAACCAATTCTATTTAGTATTATGCTATTATGTTGAGCTATTAAATGAGATTATCTGTTGTTGTTAATGTTGTTTACGATAATGGTGCAGAGGTTGTAAATGTAAACGCATTAAGGGATCACCCTCCTAGGTCTTGCAGAGCCCAAAGTGTGGGAGGTCTTTAAAATCC
>VDFB02036610.1:39929-54214 GCA_007258455.2 Sequoia sempervirens
GAGAGAGAGAGAGAGAGAGAGAGAGAGAGAGAGAGAGAGAGAGAGAGATCTTAGAGAGGGAGTGGTTCTAGGAGGGAGAGACTTGAGATAGAGAGAGATAAAGGAAGGGAGGGTTAAGGGTTGAGAGAGACCTAGGAGAGGGAGAGGGGTAGGATGGAGAGACTTGAGAGAGAGATAGAGAGGGAGGGAGTGGAGAGAGATAGAGGGAGGGGGGGTTAAGGGTAGAGGGTAGATGGTTTAAGGGATTAAGGTTTAAGGGTTAAGGGTTTAGGGTTTCAGGTTAAGGGTAGAGGGAAGTGTTGGTTTTGTTTTACAATGTAACCAGGTTGGTCTTCTAATCTACCTATGGAATTTCCAATCCCAATCAAGGGCACCTCGAAGGACCTGGACCAATTGACAAGGAATTTAAAAAAGCCTCCTACACTTCGAGATCTACAAGACCCATGAGGGTGATTCCTTAATGTGTTTACAACCTCTACACCAATATCATAAATAGCATTAACAATAACATATAATCTCATTTAATAGCTCAGCATAATAGGATAATATCGAATAGAATTGGCTATTCATTGGCATTATCAACTATTTGGAGCATGAGATAACTACAACACAATCCCAAGATAAAATAGGTCATTGATTTGCAATTTTTAGCAAGCTCTAGGTAAAGATGAACAAATACTGAATCATACAACTTAGAACAATGCCATATATCTATTATGGGAGTCAAATTCATAAGTATTCAAGGGTTTATGATAGATTTAACACATAACATATACAATCCTTGATAACATTTCATTGCAATCTCATCAATATGTATTCTAACCCAATACTACTTATCAAATCCTTATACAGAACATATCCACCTATAATCCCATTTAAGCATTTTAATTAATCCCTTGAATTAAAGCTAAAATAAGGATCATAGACACGACAACAATGAGATGAATGAAACAACCCTTAGTTATCTTATTCAAAATTCAGATATGCATGTACATTGGAGAGACATGAGTTTGAATTTATCATTTCAACTCAAATGCTAGTACTGTTATACAACATTAAATCCCCATGAATTCAAAACCTATTACAAAATGACTCAGAACCTAAATTGCATTTTCTAAAACCATCAAAATTTACAATTTGGTCTACAACTTCACCTAGACTCGACCCAGAATTATCTAACTTGCTAACCCGTACTTCTAGCCTTGAAATCCTTCTTATAGAAAATGAAGGAGAAAACAAGCATCGGGCCAGAAAGTACACATGTCACCAGCCAATTGGAATACCTGGTGACATTCCAAAAAATTTTACAACAACAATCACCTTGGAGAATATTCTTGTTCATTGTGCCAGTTGAGAAAAGTTGATGCAGCAACAAAAGCAATAAAAATCCCGTGCCAAGACTACCACCAAAGAAAAAATGGAAACTGCTGTAACTGCAAGAGCTTATTTTGCAACCATTAGCAGCCCACTTCTTTTATTCTTCCTCAGTTAAATATTTAGTTACCCATTTCTGATATTCTTCATCAGTCGGCCAGTCAAAATTAATTACCTCATTTACCTTAGCATTATAAGGTGTATATTTAACCGCTACCTGATTTGAATCTCTTTCAAAAGATTCCAAAAATGAGTTGGTGCTAATGATTTTATCCATACAACTCACCAACAAATCATAATCTGAGTCATCAAAAATTAATTTAATTTGGTCATTGATGACCTCATTTTCCTGATCTTGCCACTATTGGAGTGACCTGATATTCCCGTGCTCATCAATTATATCAGGTAACAATGTGTTACCCCAATCATCAAAATTATTCACCAATTCCCTGATCCTCCTACTCAAGTCATCCGATAAGGTCTGAAAATCTTGCAATGATTTTACTAACACATGAGTAGGATTTAATGATTGGGGCCTATTATTTGTATCAAACCTTGAGGTGTTATACATTATACCCAAATCACTGGCCCTAGGGATCCAATTTTGAATTAGTGGTATCACTACCTCCAGGTCCCTATCTATATTCTTTATTGCATCAAATAGTAAAAAAATTAAAGAATGTATAGATGATAATCTATTATCAACCTTTTCAACTAACTGCCTCAAGACAGCAGTGACAATCTCCTTTTGCTTTGAAAGAAATCCCTCCTCACTTACCTTTAATGATGCCTATAATTCTTCAATTTTTTTCATGAGCTGCTTCTTTGTAGGATCCACAGAGCACTCTGTTTCTTCATCATTTTTTTCTAAAGGAGGGGTGAGGGAAGGAATCTGACTAGGAGACCCTGGTGTGGAAACAATTGGAGAAGCAGGAGGCACTGACCCTAATGTGGAAGGTAATGAATTGATTCTTGGAGCACTTGATGTCTCCCCAATCTGTTTATACCTTAACCTTTCCACCTCGGTCTGCAACTCAACATTCTTTTGCTTCATTTTGTTTTATTCCTCAATCAAAAGGTTATACTTCTCCATTAGGCTCTTCTTTTTAGCCTCTTCTCTTTCAGTAGTCCTTTGGGCTAATTTGGCCACATTCACAATTAGATTAGTGGCCTCAGTGGCTGAGGTCTCTGAAGCTCTTTTTATTATTAATCCTCGTCTGAAATTTGGGTTAACATCTATAACATTTGGCTTTCTCCCTTGTGGGGCCAATGCCCAAATTTCCAAAGTCTCATACTCTTCACTGAAGGCAGAGTCTTGCAGTGTTTCCTTGACCTCTTCTTTAGAGTCTTGTAAGGGATGCTTGGACTTTAGAATAGCATTAAATGCTACAACATCTGTAATGTCCCATTTAGGAAGAATCAATACACTAGCTTGAGTCACCAGTTTACTTCCTTCCTTAGGAGTAATGTTCTTGAATTCTTCCATTAATTCAGCTTTCACTTCCTCATCATTCTCCTGGTTTGACTTGTCAGGTCTCAACTCTCTCCTCTTTTTACATTTATCTTGATATTCCTCAAATTTCATCCTCCATACCAATTGCAAGAAGACATGAGTTTTTATAAATGCATCATCATCAAGAAAATCCTTACATGCCTCCATTCTTGCATCTTGTACACATTTTCCTTTCATATCCAAATCGGATAAAACCAATTTAGCTGACCTAGGAGGGGAAGGCATACCAATCTACATATCTTGATCAGTAACAACAATCTCATCCATCACATCATCTGGTGGTTGATCAGTACTTTTCCTCTTAGGGCTTGGTTCAGATGGTGGTGATGAAGGACTATCTTTTGGTGATAATTCCAGATCAATAACCTTAATTTCCCCAGGTGTTTTGAGCTTTGGACCTAGCTGTGTAGGCAATTTCATTATTTGTTTACCTTTTCTGTCCACTTCTTCTTCATCACTATTGTCATCTGTTTTCCTCCTGTAAATGGGCCACCTTTTTGTAGGTCAGTATGTTGGCCTTGTTTCCATTGACCTGACACCTTGTTCCTACACACCCTGACTCAATTCCAAGTTTATCTTCTTGGTCCTCAAGGTGCCCATAATTTCTTTGAAGTTCCCCATCAGAAAATTAATTTTTTTATGATGTGGAATGAACTCCAACAATGGATCATACTTTGGATCCATTTTGTGCACAATATCTAATAGTTTATCATAAGCTATCCATTTCTCCTTGTTCAACTCCTACCTTTTTAGATCAAATTCATTTCTAATCAGGTCCTCAGTAAAGTTGAACTCATGCAAAAACTTGCCACCCTTTATTCTCTATCTGAAAAGGGAAAAGAAGCCCTCAGGATCATGTTGCCTCTTCGGACCACACCTTAAGTGGTAATCATCAAAGAATTTTCCAAAGTGTACCCATCCTCCCTTTGAAAATACAAAATCAGATACCACTATATAATCTGGGAAAAAGGTTCCCTTACCCCTCCTAGTGAGGTTATCCTCATGGATACAACCTATTTGCCACATAACCTCTGCAAATCCCACTCTTGGTGGCACATTGTGTGGTAGTATATGGGGGGTTCCTTGAAAACCGTATACCCTCAAAATAGTGCTGACTGGGTATGGAATAATGTCACCCCAGTTATGGTAGACTTTTAATTCTAGCCTCCTCCCCTTTGGTCTGAGGAAATCATGCAATTCCTCAGGGATCCTGGGTACATTCACTATCAGTCTAGCCCTCAATCTAGAAGTAAATCAACTATCAAATTGCACATAACTGGTGCCTTCTTTATTACACGATAAGTCTATAATCCATATTTGTACAGGTAATCTTTCTCCATCAACAAATTGCCTTAATTCCATCTTCTTAGAAAAGAAGTCAACATTCTTTCACAAGAACATATGCATCAACATAGAATACCAAAAGAATTGAGTTCCTGTATCATTCTGCTACAACTTCTATATCCCTTCATGTATCCTTTTAGCCAAGAAGGAGGAAAAATTATATGTCACAGAGAAATTGGGGTGTTGTATTTGCACCCCCATGAACATGTAGGCAATGGGCATCACCGTGCTAGGATTGAAACCTAAAATCTAGTCTAATGAATAAAAAGTGGCCAACAAATGATTTGCAAAGAAATTTACTCTGAATGGTTCTTGATCACTAGGGCTAATATGAAATCTTGAACCCCCTACCCTAGCCAGATGAGGTGGAAGCAACTTAGCTCTGAAAAGAGACTTTAATTTTCCATATTCTTGCTTCATTTCCTCAAGACTGATAGGAACCAAGTATACACTCGGCTCACTCAAATCAAAAACATGTTTGACCTCTTCTCTGTTAATGCTCAACATAACCCTTCCATCATTGTCCCTGATTACCCGTGTAATAGGGCCATATCTCACAGCCATGGGGCTAAGAAAACCTATATCAGGGAACGCATTTGGCATAACCAACTTCCCCATATCATACATCTAGCCGTTTGAGAAGGGGTGAGGAAAATTCGTCTATCCATACCACAGTCTAAACATCTCCAAACCTATAAGAGGAACCCTAGCATCGACTATATTTGAACAATTATGTAACAATCCCTCCCCTAGGATTTTTCCTCGCATCAGAACCAACCCCTTCTTCCTATCATTTGTTGACAATGGAAATTGATCTAAGAAATCATCATATAGGTTCCTACTCAAATAATCAATTTGGCCAGAGTGTTGCTTTGGAGGTGCCATCTTGGATAAACTAGGGCTTACTTACTATTTCACACTTCAAATAATTAGGACTAACCAGAAAATGAAATTACATAATAAAACCATGCAATTCCCCACAATTCAATCAACCTAAAACCCTAAAACATTTATCAACAAGCCCTATAACAAGCAAACAATAAACAATTTTTCAAATTCAAGTGCAGAATAACCAGGTGACACAAAAATTAACTCACGGATTTTGTGTTTGTAGAAATCCCAATTCTTCGCTGTAGAAACTTGCAACTTCGCTTTTGGCTCTAAGACTACTTCACAAAATACTTGAATTCTTTGTGATATAATAAAAGCAGGAGAATTTTTTTTATTTCTATCAAATCATGCCAACAAGTGTCTCATCTACCATTAAATCTTACTCGCGCGCTGCACGAACGGCTCCAATCATATTTGATGCTGATTTAAATATTAGCCATTAATCCGTCAGTTTGATCAAATCATCGAACGACTGCCTTCAAAACAAGCTGACACAATCGCCAACATGGCAATAAGGGTTCCACCATACCATACGTTGCCAAGGAAATCCATGTGGTGGTCGCTCGCGATATCACAATCAGTAAAGACCTTGCAACTTCTGATCACACGATAGTAGGCAACCGTAGATCCTAATCATCAGTGATCCTATTCCTTCAAAACAGTCGTCAACTTTATCATTAACCATCTAGCAACTTTCTCGCTGAGATTATAACATCTTCGTAGATTTGAAACACGTGCATCTGAAGAACACTTTAGTAACCCACTACATAACATATTAAAGCTGGATTAATTTACGAAGGTATTTCCCTTATTCCTTCGGCTTTACCAAATAAGACACGTGGCGGTTGCCCATGATATCACGATCAATAAAGACCTTGTGATTTATGATCATGCGATGTCGGGCAACCATTGAGATCAAATGATGATTCATCAACTGTCACGCAAACTCATCCCCTTCAGATTCATCAGATGGGACACGTGGTGCCCACCCACGATATTGTGATTAGCTAAAGCAGTGTGGTGGGGTCATCGCAGGATGGCGGGGAATGGCTGAGATCAAACAACAATCGATCAATGGTCACAAAAATTACCCTCTACAAAATAAAACATTTATTAAAATAATGAGGGGGACATCACTAGGCGGATGATAAATGATCGACATAAGTTGTTTCAAAATGATGAAACATAGGGCCGAGCAAGACTTAGGGAAAAATAAAATCCCGTGAAATAAATAAAATATTAAGACCAAAGGGACCTGTTATGCCTTGCATAACCACCCCATTTTATTTTATTTTGGAACAAAATGGGTCCCCCTTTAATTTTGTTTTGTTCACCTTTGGTTGTTTGGTTGGGTCTTAGGAGTTGTTTGTTTTGCTCCTAAGTCTGTCTTTTTCTCTGTTGGAGGCGGGTCCGGAACCAAATCTAAATACGGAACTCTTTCAAGGTTTCTAATTCGGATATAGTTCCGACTCCGACTCCACCTTCTCTTTTGTTTCTCCTTTGTTTTGTTGGTTGTTTTCAACAAACACTTGGGTTGGTCCGTCCTCTTGTTTGTTGGTCGTTTCCTTTTGTTTTGTTTGTTTTCTTGCGCGGAAGTGGAATCGAGATTGGAACGAAAGTATGAAATTTCAAGTTTCCATATTGTGTCCCCATTCTGACTCCATCTCTGCTTGTTTTCTTCCTCGTTTTCTTTGTTGTTTGGGCCAGGTCCGCTGTTCACTCCGGTCTCGCTTCCCTTGTGCTTGTGTGTTTTGTTCTTTGCTTTTTGGTCGGGACCAGAGCCAAACCTGAAATTGAACTTCGAACTTTGTGAAGTTCCATTTTCGGTTTTGTCTCCGCCCTCGTCCTCTTGTGTCGTGTTTTGGCCGTTTTCCTTTTGTTGGGGCTAGATCTGGGATTGGAAATTAAGTAAGGAACTTTGTGTAGGTTTCTTTATCTTGTCTTCGACCCAGATTCGCGTCCGCCTTACCATTTGATGCTCCGTGGACTTGACTTAACTATTTGTTCACGTCATTGGCTTCGTCCCCGAACTACCACATTTATGGCATTAAATGCAGCCTGTTTTCACGTGCAAATTAATGTTTAAAGGTTTAATCATGTGTAAACTATCTCATTATCATTATTATTCGAATTGTTTCTTTATCAAATGATAAAAGTGAGAGAAACCAAGTGTTTCTTTATGAGGCTAGAAAAATTGATTCCGACTGGGTTGATATTACTGACATCAATTTGGGCCCTTTTAACTATGAAGAATTGCATGAGGAGACACTTACCGAGGAGCAGGTCATAGGAAGGACAAAAAGGATTGTTCAATCTGGGTTGGCACATGTTTCACTCTTCCCCCTATCTATCCAATGTCTGGAGTTGATTCTTGCAGCAGTTGGGGCATATAACCCTACTACTAGGTAGTGTGTGGATGTAAAGGGTAATGTCATTATTGAATTCATGCCTCCAATGAACAAATTCATATTTAATATACCTGATCCAAAAAATCCTAGGCAATTGAATGAGGCGGAGGCTTTAAAGCTTTGTAGTGATAGTAAGGAGAGGAAATGATTTCACATGAATAATACTTGGATGAGGGTGGAGAAGAAGTCTCTAACCAAGCTTCCAGAATAGCCTAAGAGGGAAAACTTTAGTAAAGAGATTGTAGATATAATCATGTTCCTTTCTAGGGTTTTTGGAAAAAGGGACGCTTCACTATTTAAGGAATGGATGTTTCCTTTCATTCAAACTATTTTGGATGGGAGGAAACAATTTGACTGGTCAATGATAACATCAAACATCATTCACAATCAAATGATAAAAGTGAGAGAAACCAAGTGTTTCTTTATGACCTCCTATGTAGTTTATGTAGCTACTCGAGTGGGGATTTTTCCTAGACTTCAAACAAGGGGTATCTTGGGGGAAGCCCAAGGACAGAAGAGAGTGTGGGAATATTATAATCAGCTCACCTTGCAAGAATCAGAGCAACATTATAGAAGGGTAAATGATGCCTTTCTTTATGTCATTATTAACAAACTTAATGGTGATGCAGGATATAGGCTTAGTAGGGAGGCAATGGCTTTTGTGAATGAATGGGGGCATTGGTTTATCCAGTACCCCACATTCACCTATTTTAGGTTAGCAGGTTTTGATGGTCACCCCCATTTGCTACCTAGATGTTGTTGTGATAGGATCATTCTAATGGAGTTTATTTATCAAGCCTTGGCTGTTAATTTCCAATTTGGCAACAAACACAAGACTGGTTGCCATAAGTTTCCAATGAGGCTGGGAGTCTTTAACTGTCCACACATTCAAGCAGCTAAGGTCATTTGTGATGAATTAGTTTATTTAAAGTTGGGCTTGTACACTGCAAGGAAGTACTATGACCCCAAGCACAAGTTGAGTGATTTGCTTCCCAGTGTCTTTGATAAGCACTTTAATCTGTTGGAGGATTTTTGGGAATGTCATTATAAATTCTAAAATTATCGTGGATAAGATTATGAAATTAATGCCAACAGATAAGTGTTGATGGTGTTAAATTTCAGAGCAGTGCCGATCTGCAAGAAAATGGAGGATGAAATTAGGAAGCACCTGTGCCACAGATTTAGAAAAGACTCCATCTGATAAAGAGCATCATGTATTAACATCTTTTGATATGACAGATGATGAAGGGACCAAACACATATTGACTGAGGAAGATCAGTGAAAACTCTTTGAAGATGCAAAAAGAGAAGTTGATGCCAAGACACAAGCTGAGGCATCAGCTAAGCAACAAGAGGAGGAGGCCAAGGAACAATCTAAATTGGCGGTCAAGCAGAAGGAGTTCGAAGATAAGGTCAAGACTGGTGAATTAGCTCAACAACAACAACAAAAGGAGTAGGAGCTCAAGATACAAGAAGAGAGAGATAAGTTGATGATGCATCAGAAGATTCATAACCTTGAAGAGGAAAAGGCTCAGCAAAGAAGAGAAAAAGAAGCCATTGAAGCTAAGCTCAATGCACAAGAAGAGGCTTATAGGAAAAGGGAAGAGAAAGAATGTTTGAAAAGGGAAAGAGAGGCTGCTAAGATTGCTGAATATGAAAAGAAGTCCAAGGAGGCATGGGACTATGTTGAAGAGTTAAAGAAGCAGTGGGATCAAATGTTAGAGAAAAATAAAGTGGAAGAGGAATGTTTAAAGTAGGAGCTAGAGGCTAAAAGGTTGAAAGAGCAAAAGGAACAAAGTGATCAGAAAAATGTGTAGGAAGTTGATTCTCAACCAGGGCTTACATTGTTACAACCTTTTTCTTCCACTACTGTTGCTTCTTCTTCAACCCAGGTAACCACTACTCCTATTGCTCCTACTTGGTTAAAACTAGACTTGGAACGAAAACAAGTTGTTCAACCACAACCATTGAATTGAGAGGAAATGATGAAAGAAATTGGGAAGGAGAAACCTAAAAAGAAGGCTCAGGTTATTCACTCTACTATGCTCACTGATGTTGGAGAGATTGTTGCTGAATGTGCCATACCTATAATGGAGAAGAGTTGTGATGATATGCAAATCACTGATTATTAGTTGGGGGCGGTAAATTTGGGAAAGCCCACAAGAAACTAGCAAATGAGTTTGATTGATATTGTGGCCTCTTCAACTAAATCCCGAATGATCAAAGATAAAAAAAGGAAGGATGAGCCTAAGGCTCAATTGGATCAACTTCATAGGTTTTTGAAAGATGTTTAAAGTCCCATTTCCCAACAAGTTGCTCTTCCTGAATCCCCAGTTTTGTTAACAAAGAAGGAAGCAGATAATTTGGTTCAAATGAAAAGAAAGGTAGGAATGATGGATAAATGGTTGGATAAGCTCAACCAGGAGATTGATGATGTTCTTGTTGAGGGTTCTAAGATTCATAAGGCTACTCTTGAATTGGCAGAGGATCTAGATCAGCAGGCCATGGATTTGGATAAGCCGGATGATGAATACAAGGAATGTGTTAAAAGGCTTGAAGATATTAGCAAAGTGCCCAAGTCCACATTGCTGGAATATTCAATTCTTGAGCATGGTAATATATATTTTGTGGAAAAAACTGTGAGCATCATAAGGTATAAGTCTAGGGCTATTCATGGGCATCAAGAAGAAGTCTGAGAAATGAGCAAAGATTTGAATCAACAGATGGTTGAATTAGAGGCAATTGTGGCCATTTTAATTAACCTAGATTCCTCAAAAAAAGAAGGTTTGTCTTTGGATAAACTAAGGGAGAGATGGAGGGGCAGGTTTGAGGAAATTATGCAAAAGTGAGATGATGGGGAGAATTTATTATTAGATCAGTTTATGGATATCAGTGAGGAGGTAAGAACTGCTAGAAGGGAGTTAATCAAGTTAAAGGAGATGCAAAGGTTGGTTTTTGTAGAATTTGAAAGGATCAAATTTGAAAGTGATTGGTTAGATGGGCCGGATTTGGGTACTCTTCAACAAGTGTTCTCCAATTATGACGAGTACATCCTTGAGCATTCAGTGCAAAAGTGAACTGACTCTTTTCGCCATACTCAATATCTGCTTTTCTCCTCTTTTGTGGGTTTTGACATAAGCTCAACTCTGAGTTTGATCCGTTGGTTTCACTTTCTTCGTGGAATATCAGATTTCTTGTTGGTGCAATAGAGTAATTAGCCTTGGAACAAGAGTTCATGATTCCACTTTTGTGTTCAGTTCCAGTTCCATTAATTGTGGATCTTGATTGATAATTGAGAAACTTGTGCATGTGGCACCCTATATGTATTATTAGGTTCTACTTTGTAAAGGTCGGCTAATTGAAGAAAATTTGCCACCTGATGATAGAAAATAGAGATTAGATCTAGGATTTCTATGTTTTAGGAGAGATACTCTAAAAGTTCAGTA
Organism: Sequoia sempervirens; assembly: GCA_007258455.2. Taxonomy (NCBI): domain Eukaryota; kingdom Viridiplantae; phylum Streptophyta; class Pinopsida; order Cupressales; family Cupressaceae; genus Sequoia; species Sequoia sempervirens. The sequence goes on from VDFB02036610.1 coordinate 50,906, forward strand.
AAACTTGGTTATTTTACAGTTTTTCATACGTTTTCATGTTATGGTTTTAAAGTTTGGATATATTTTGATAAGGTTAATGGTACATGATCAATCCATACGCCAGTGATTTTTGTTGTGCTTAATTGTTTCTTATTTGATGAAAGTGAATAGAAGGAACTAGATTCAATATTATATCATTGGATTATCTATGGATGAAGTTGTTATTGTATTCATTTGATCTGTGTTTTAGATGATGAGTGAGTGATTTGTTTGAAGTAAGTTTAGTGAATGTTGATGGTATTTGAATTAGCATTATGGATGTATGTAGTAGCATAGTTTATTCTATGGATTGCATCTTGCTATAGTTGTGGTTAGGTGGGATAAACACTCATTATTGATATACATGTCTGGATATGTAATAATTTTACTCATGTTTCTTTGATTTGAAGCTCTAATTCATCTTTTTCTTTTGTTTAAACCCCCCCAAATGTAGACTAATTGATGTTATGCAGTCTTGTCCCTTGTTACCAATAAAGGCCCCTTGAATATTACAGTTATATCAACCACTAAGTGATATCAGCATAATTGAGAACCAATTACCAGGACCTTGGGAGTTAGGTCACCATGTGTTATCTTTCTCTCTCAAGAGAACTAGAATAGTAATATTCTGTTTAATATTGTTGTGCTGCTTTGACCCTCAATAGGACCCAACCTTAGACAAAACGATGGGGCATAAGATGTTTTAGAGGCCCTCCAAAAGTAACAGCGAAACAGATCCCACCCAAGGCATAAGACAAACACTAGGATTTTACATGAAGACAAAGCTAAAACCCCAACCTTAGGATTTTCCCAAACACCGTGAAAGACCAGAGACATAAGACATGACAGGAAAGGAAAACAAGGAACAAAATTTGAAGCTCCATCAAGAAGAGAGATAGAGGGAGTGAGTGAGTGAGAGAGAGACCTAAGAGAGGGAGAGGGGGTAGGAGGGAAAGACTCGAGATAGAGTGATAGTGAGTGAGAGAGAGAGACCAGAGAGAGGGAGAGAGTTGATAGAGAGACAGGGAGGGAGTGGGAGAGAGATAGAAGGAGACAGGGGTAAGGGTAGAGGGTAGAGGGTTTAAGAGTTTAGGGTTTAGGGTTTAATGTTTAAGGGTAGAGGGGAGAGACATAGAGGGAGTGAGTAAGAGAGAGACTTGAGAAAGGGAGAATTGTGGGAAATTGCAAAGTTCTATTCTGTAATTTCATATTTTGTTTAGCTTTAGTTTGTATAAGGTTTGAGATAGCAAAGAAGCCCTTGTTTACTCAAGATGGCACTGACAAAGCAACATGCTGGCCAGATTGATTATTTAAGTAGAAACCTATATGATGACTTCCAGGATCAATTGCCCTTGTCAACAAATAATAGGAAGAAGGGATTGGTTTTGATGCAAGGAAACACCTTAGGGGAGGGATTAGTGTATAATTGTTCCAACATAGTCTGATGGAACACTGGATCTTTTCTCATGCTTGGGAAACCTTTCACCAAAAGATGCCATGAATGCACCTTACCCAAAGTATGCTTTAGAAACTCCATGCATACAAAAACAAGGATTGTCATTTATCATCTTGCAGCAGTGGTAAATAAGATGATGGTACTACCCATCCCTTGGACATTGATCTCTTCTTACAATTGGATACATCAATCCTCCTTTTGATTTTGTCAAAAAGATATGAAATGATTTCTAAGAAATTCCTTAATGGGTCAATGAGATCACCAAAAGTCTAGGACTTGTCAAATGAAGGTATATTATTGACACCTATCCCTTTGCTATTCACTTGTTAGGACTTAGTAATGACTATCCAAAGAGAAAATGAGATAGTGGCAACAACCATTTATATTATTTATCTCACTACAATCCATTTCATGGCTATAGTCATGTTGTCACCCAATGTAGATTTATTTTTTCAAATTCATAGATAACATGAAGACAAACCTGTAGCCTTTAATGGTACTGCTCTTATTCATGACTATGCTATATTCCCTTGAAGCACCATGATTTATGATGGTTTTTATGCTAAATATATTCATTAAAACACCCATGTGCAAGTATATGCCTTCACTATTATAGCCTATTGCTGGAATGGATGATCAATGGTATGAAAAGGTAAAAATACAATTGTGCTTTGCTTCCTTCACTACTTGTTTTTGATTGTTGATTTTTGTTTATATGCACTTGTACCATTGTAATGCTTGATGTCCTACATGAACCTGCATGGATTTCTTGTAGAATAACCTCATAGTTGTTGTTCATATACACTTGTACTATGGCCTTGGCTTCCAAAATGAGACCTCTCCTGAATCATAATTGCTTAATTGTCATTTGTAACTTTTTGTTTCTTGTATGTAGACATCATCCATGTTGGATCAATCATTATGGCCAAAACCCCTACATGACAGGTTATGAGCATAGCAATTGTATCTCGATCACATGATATGAAGGTTCCATTGCTGTCATAAACCTCTTGTAATGACATGTTTTCAATAGGAATATCATGTGTCAACTAGAGTTGATGTTTCTTGAATGTCTTTTCCTTTTATGCCTTTCCTTAAAAAATCATGCATTGAATGTTATCTAGAAACTTGTTCACCTAATGTTTGATTGTGAAGGCATTGAATAGAGCCTTGTGCAAATTTAGATTTTGTTTTTGTTGTTGTCCTTCATGAGACCATTGTAGCATGCATTGTTGGTTGTCCTTATCAATGACAATGACCTTTACCTATTGCATTCACTTTCACCAATACACCCATGAATGAATAATATCAATCCCCTTTGCCTCTTGTAGCTCTTGCAAAGGTGTTGTCCTTGTACTTGTATCATGATCTTGATTCAACCATTTCTCTTCTTTTGTTGTGTGTAATAAATACTCATAGTCTCCTGATTTTATCTTTATTGGACAACCACCTGTCACATATGTGGGTGCCCTAACAACTCACCTTCCTATGTGATGTGTGACTATCCAATAGGGTTATGGTGAGAGGGGCTTGACAACAACTTGAAATGCTTCCTCATTGCTTAAAAGATGCATAATTGAACTTGATGCATCTATGAAGTCACTTCCTTTATAAATAGATCATGGATCTTCTTAAGAAAATTGAAGGACATATCAACACAGTATGTTGCATCTTTTGAATCTATCATTTCCTGTCTTGTCTTATGTTCCTTTCCTGTCCTATATTATGTTACTACTCTTTTATGGTGTTGGGAAAATCCTAAGGTTGGGGTTTTTTCTTTGACTAAATCCCTCTATCTCTCTCCCCTCTACCCATAACCCTAAACCCTTAACCCT
>VDFB02036610.1:54314-66660 GCA_007258455.2 Sequoia sempervirens
TATTTTAACTCATTGAGATTGTAGCAATGTACAAGCATTGGATAATTTATAATGCAATAGTTTGTCCCTATCCCACAAATATAAAGGGTGAGCACAATAAATAACATGTATTTTCCCATTAAATGTGAAGGATTTTCAAAAAGTTTTATTGTTCAACTATTGGTCCATTTTTGTTCAATATAAGTTGTATTTTAAATAATTATGTGTTGTTTTTATAACAACAAATAGATTTCTTGTGTTCAACTATTAGCCCATATGTTTTGAATATAAAAGGTAGAGATATCAAATATTTATGGTTATCAATGAGTATTTGGTCCACTTAGGTTGTATATTAATTTTAATTTAAATAAAAATATCATATTCTACAAGCAACAAATGATATTTTTTTGGTTCAACTATTGGGGGTTTCATGATAAAGTTTTGGTCGAACGTTTAAAAAGTCAAATTTTAGACACTTCTCAAAAGATCTACCAATGTGGCGAGTTGCATGATGAGTCAAACCTCCAAACCTTAGTTATAGATAAATAAGAGACCAGTCTACATTTCAAAAAAAAAATGAAGGTTCTACGATATTCCTGTCAATTGCTACATGCTGAGAAAGTTATCCTGCACAACTACTGAGCCCTCTCCCCTAAAGGAATAAGGGGACATCACTAGGCCGACGAAAAACAATGACATAAGTTGTTTTAATGAGGGAACACGGGACCAACAAAAGACTTAGGAAAAATAAAGTCAAGCGAAGGAAATAAAAATGATACAAAACGAGGGGCCAGCCACAGGCAGGCGATGAGGGGTAGAAGTGGATTTTAAAACCTTCCCCAAGTGCTGACCAAATAGATCCCATCCAAGGGTGGCCAAGATGAACTTACTAGGGTTTTACAGATGATGAAACCCAGCAGGTAGGCTTTTCCAAACACCATGGGTGACCGAGGAGACACAGAGTAGGGATAAAATAGAACACAAAGAACAAAATTTGAAGTTCCATCTCACTACCCTCCAACCCTTAACCCTTAAACCCCAAACCATTAAACCTCTACCCTCTCTCTCTCAAGTCGTCCCTCCCTACCCCTCTCCTTCTCGAGGTCTCTCTCTCTCTCACTCCCTGTCTCTCCCTCACCCTGGCCCTAAACCCTAAACCCTTAGCCAGCAAAATCTATAGCTATCTCCCCCTCCCTCCCTCTCTCACTGAATCCCTCTATCTCTCTCCCCTCTACCTGTTGGTTGTTTTTACTATAACCAAGTTGGTCTTCTAATTTACCTATGGCATTTCCAATTCCAATCAAGGGAAGCTCAAAGGACTTGGACCAATTGATGAGGATTTTAAAGACCTCCTACACTTTGGGCTCTGCAAGACCCGGGAGGGTGATCCCTTAATGCATTTACAACCTCTACACCATTATCGTAAACAACATTAACAACAACAGATAATCTCATTTAATAGCTCAACATAATAGCATAATACTAAATAGAATTGGCTATTCATCAGTAATATCAACTATTTGGAGCATGAGATAACTACAACACACTCCACAGTGTAAAATAATCATTGATTTTCAATTTGTAGCAAGCGCTAGGTAAAGAAAAATAAAATACTAAACCATACAAATTAGTACAACTTACATCAGTGCCATATATCCATTGAGGGATTCAAATTCATAAACATCTAAGGGTTTATGATACATTTAACACATAACATATAAGATCCTTGAGAACATTTCTTTACAATTTCATGAACATGTATTCTAACCCAATACTACTTATCAAATCCTTATATAGAACATATCCACCTACAATCCCCATTTAAGATGTTTTGAATAATTTGTGATACCAAAAGTAGAAGAATAGTTGCTTTATTTCAATCAACCCATGGCAGTAGATGTCATGGCCACCATTAAATCTTACTCGTGTGCTACACGAACGACTCTAATCGCATTTGATGTAGATTCAAAAATTAGTCATCGATCTTTAACCTTGGTGAGATGATCGGATGACAATAAGGGGCCCACCATAGTACTCATTGCCAAGGAGATCCACATGGTGCTTGTCCATGATATCCTAATCAATAAAGACCTCTCAACTTTTGATCACGTGATGGTAGGAAACTGTGGATATCAACCATTGGCAATCCTGTTCATTCATCACAGTCACCAACCTTGTTATTAACCATCGATCACCTTTCTACCGAGATTATAACATCTCTGTTGATTTAAAACATGTGCATCTTATAACTGCTTTAGTAACCTGTGACATAATGTATTATAGACGCATCAAAGTATTTATCATTCCTTCGGCTTCACCGGATGAGACACGTGGTGCTCACCCATGATATCGAGATCAACAAAGACAGTGTTGTGGGGTCATCACGGGATGGTAGGGAACGGTTGAGACCACACGATGATTGAGCTACGGCCATGTGAACTTGTCCCTCTGCAAAATAAAAACATTTATTAGGGGAGAGGGCCTAGTAGTCGTGCAGGGACCAATAGTCGCAAAATCAATCATGATGATAATACCTAGTCTTACCACATATTTATACTATATATTGTAAATAAACAGTCCAAATGTAAATAAAGAAAAAACCAAATGTTGATAAAAAAATGGACCCATACTTGAAAACATGAGAACCTCTAAATGTTATATGAAAAAAATATAAATACATTCATGAAGAAATGAAATAAGTATTTTTTTGTTTCAAATAAAATATCATAACTCTCCACTATAAGTATATCATTTAAAAAATAAAATTCTTATTTAATAAAATAAGACACTTATTTAAACAAGTATTGTTATCATAGTGAAAAAATATTGTTCTTATGTGTACAACAATTGGGGTAGCAATGCACAAGCATTGGATAATTTAATATTAATAGTTTGTCCTATCACAAATATAAAAGGTGAGCACAATAAATAACATGTGTTTTCCCATTAAATGTGAAGGATTTTTAAAAAGTTTGTGTTCAACTATTGGTCCATTTTGTTCAATATAAGTTGTATTTTAAATAATTATGTGTTGTTTTTATAACAACAAATACATTTTTTGTGTTCAACTATTAATCCATATGTTTTGAATATAAAAGGTATAGATATCAAAGATTTATGGTTATCAATAAGTATTTGGTCCACTTAGGTTGTATATTAATTTTAATTTAAATAAAAAATATCATATTCTACAAGCAAAAAATGATATTTTTTTGGTTCAACTATTGGGAGTTCCATGATTAAGTTTTGGTCGAACGCTTAAAAAGTCAAATTTTAGACACTTCTCAAAAAAAAGATCTACCAATGTGGCTTAGCTGCATGATGAGTCAAAACCTCCAAACCTTAGTTATAGATAAATAAGAGGACCAGCCTAGCTTCTAAAAAAAAATGAAGGTTCTATCGATATTCCCCGCCAATTGCTACATGTCGAAAGTTATCCCTCCGGCATTAACCATCGAGCCCCCTCTCCCTAAAGGAATAAGGACATCACTAGGTCACTTTTAAAAACAATGACATAAGTTGTTTTAATGAGGAACACGGACCAACAAAAGCATCAGGAAAATAAAAAGCTGCTGAAGGAAATAAAATGATAAAACAAAAAGGGGCCCAAATTTCTTAGACGGGTTGACATACTAAGTCAGTTTAAAACCTTCCCAAAAAGTAACGCTAAACAGGGATCCCATCCAAGGTGTAAGATGAACACTAGGGTTTTACATGACTACAAAGGTAAAACCCCAACCTTAGGGCTTTTCCCAAACACCATAGATGACCAGAGACACAGGGCAGGATAAAATAGAACACAAAGAACAAAACTTTGAAGTTCCATCACTACCCTTAACCCTTAACCCTTAAACCCCAAACCATTAAACCCTCTACCCTCTCTCTCTCAAGTCTGTCCCTCCTACCCCCTCTCCTTCTCTCAGGTATCTCTCTCTCTCACTCCCTCTATCTCTCTCCCCTCTACCCTAAGCCCTAAACCCTAAACCCTTAACCCTTAAAATCTATATCTATCTCCCACTCCCTCCCTCTCTCACTGAATCCCTCTATCTCTCTCCCCTCTACCTGTTGGTTGTTTTTACTATAACCAAGTTGGTCTTCTAATTTACCTATGTCATTTTCAATTCCAATCAAGGGAAGCTCAAAGGACTTGGACCAACTGACGAGGATTTTAAAGACCTCCTACACTTTGGGCTCTGCAAGACCCGGGAGGGTGATCCCTTAATGCATTTACAACCTCTACACCATTATCGTAAACAACATTAACAACAACAAATAATCTCATTTAATAGCTCAACATAATAGCATAATACTGAATAGAACTGGTTGTTCATCAGTAATATCAACTATTTGGAGCATGAGATAACTACAACACACTCCACAGTGTAAAATAGTCATTGATTTTCAATTTGTAGCAAGTGCTAGGTAAAGAAAAATAAAATACTAAACCATACAAATTAGTACAACTTACATCAGTGCCATATATCCATTGAGGGATTCAAATTCATAAACATCTAAGGGTTTATGATAGATTTAACACATAACATATAAGATCCTTGAGAACATTTCTTTACAATTTCATGAACATGTATTCTAACCCAATACTACTTATCAAATCCTTATATAGAACATATCCACCTACAATCCCCATTTAAGATGTTTTGAATGCTTTGTGTTACCAAAAGTAGAAGAATAGTTGCTTTATTTCAATCAACCCATGGTAGTAGATGTCATGGCCACCATTAAAGCTTATTCGTGTGCTACACGAACGAATCTAATCGCATTTGATGTAGATTCAAAAATTAGTCATCGATCTTTAACCTTGGTGAGATGATTGGATGACAATAAGGGGCCCACCATAATACTCGTTCCCAAGGAGATCCACATGGCGCTCGTCCATGATATCCTAATCAATAAAGACCTCTCAACTTTTGATCACGTGATGGTAGGAAACTATGGATCTCAACCATCGGCAATCCTGTTCGTTCAACACAGTCGCCAACCTTGTTATTAACCATCGATCACCTTTCTACCGAGATTATAACATCTCCGTTGATTTAAAACATGTGCATCTTATAACTGCTTTAGTAACCCGTGACATAATGTATTAAAGACACATCAAAGTATTTATCATTCCTTCTACCACCCTGATGAGACATGTGTGGTGCCTCACCCGCGATACTCACATCAACAAAGACAAAGGTTGTGGGGGTCATCACGATTAAGGTGGAACTACCGACCACACGCATGATTGAGCTTACGTTATAAAAACTGTCTCCTCTGTAAAACATTTATTAGGAGAGGGCCCAAGAGGGTCGCAAGGTGGACCAATAATGCGAAAATCAATCATGATGATAATACCTAGTCTTACCACATATTTATACTATATATGGCTGTAAATAAACAAAATTCAAATGTAAATAAAGAAAAAACCAAATGTTGATAAAAAATGGACCCATACTTGAACACATGAGAACTCTAAAACGTTATATGAAAAATATAAATACATTCATGAAGAAGTGAAATACGCTTTGTTTCAAATAAAAAATATCATAACTCCTCCACTATAAGTATATCATTTAAAATAAAATGTCATTTAATAAAAAGAAGACACTCTATTTTAAACAAGTATTACAGCTCATAGTGAAAAATATTGTTCTTATGTGTACAAATAATTGGTGCAGCAAATGTACAAGCATTGGATACTTTATATTAGCTAGCTCTTGTCCTATCACAAATATAAAAGGTGAGCACAATTAAATAGGATATGTATTTTCCAATAAATGAAGGATTTTCAAAAAGTTTTAGTGTTCAACTATTGGTCCATTTTTGTTCAATATAAGTTGTATTTTAAATAATTATGTGTTGTTTTTATAACAACAAATAGATTTCTTGTGTTCAACTATTAGCCCATATGTTTTGAATATAAAAGGTAGAGATATCAAATATTTATGGTTATCAATGAGTATTTGGTCCACTTAGGTTGTATATTAATTTTAATTTAAATAAAAATATCATATTCTACAAGCAACAAATGATATTTTTTTGGTTCAACTATTGGGAGTTTCATGATAAAGTTTTGGTCGAACGTTTAAAAAGTCAAATTTTAGACACTTCTCAAAAGATCTACCAATGTGGCGAGTTGCATGATGAGTCAAACCTCCAAACCTTAGTTATAGATAAATAAGAGACCAGTCTACATTTCAAAAAAAAAAATGAAGGTTCTACGATATTCCTGTCAATTGCTACATGCTGAGAAAGTTATCCTGCACAACTACTGAGCCCTCTCCCCTAAAGGAATAAGGGGACATCACTAGGCCGACGAAAAACAATGACATAAGTTGTTTTAATGAGGGAACACGGGACCAACAAAAGACTTAGGAAAAATAAAGTCAAGCGAAGGAAATAAAATGATAAAACAAAAGGGGGCCCAGCCTAGACGAAGCGATGGGGCTTAAGTCGTTTTAAAACCTTCCCAAAAAGTAACGGCCAAATAGATCCCATCCAAGGTGTAAGATGAACACTAGGGTTTTACATGAATACAAGGGTAAACCCCAACCTTAGGCTTTTCCCCAAACACCATAGATGACCAGAGATACAGTAGGGATAAAATAGAAACTGCAAAGAACAAAACTTTGAAGTTCCATCACTACCCCATAACCCATATACATAGAAGCCCCAAACCATTAAACCATCTACCCTCTCTCTCTCAAGTCTGTCCCTCCTACCCCCTCTCCTTCTCTCAGGTCTCTCTCTCTCTCTCACTCCCTCTATCTCTCTCCCCTCTACCCTAAGCCCTAAACCCTAAACCCTTAACCCTTAAAATCTATATCTATCTCCCACTCCCTCCCTCTCTCACTGAATCCCTCTATCTCTCTCCCCTCTACCTGTTGGTTGTTTTTACTATAACCAAGTTGGTCTTCTAATTTACCTATGGCATTTCCAATTCCAATCAAGGGAAGCTCAAAGGACTTGGACCAACTGACGAGGATTTTAAAGACCTCCTACACTTTGGGCTCTGCAAGACCCGGGAGGGTGATCCCTTAATGCATTTACAACCTCTACACCATTATCGTAAACAACATTAACAACAACAAATAATCTCATTTAATAGCTCAACATAATAGCATAATACTGAATAGAACTGGTTGTTCATCAGTAATATCAACTATTTGGAGCATGAGATAACTACAACACACTCCACAGTGTAAAATAATCATTGATTTTCAATTTGTAGCAAGCGCTAGGTAAAGAAAAATAAAATACTAAACCATACAAATTAGTACAACTTACATCAGTGCCATATATCCATTGAGGGATTCAAATTCATAAACATCTAAGGGTTTATGATAGATTTAACACATAACATATAAGATCCTTGAGAACATTTCTTTACAATTTCATGAACATGTATTCTAACCCAATACTACTTATCAAATCCTTATATAGAACATATCCACCTACAATCCCCATTTAAGATGTTTTGAATGCTTTGTGTTACCAAAAGTAGAAGAATAGTTGCTTTATTTCAATCAACCCATGGTAGTAGATGTCATGGCCACCATTAAAGCTTATTCGTGTGCTACACGAACGAATCTAATCGCATTTGATGTAGATTCAAAAATTAGTCGTCGATCTTTAACCTTGGTGAGATGATTGGATGACAATAAGGGGCCCACCATAATACTCGTTCCCAAGGAGATCCACATGGCGCTTGTCCATGATATCCTAATCAATAAAGACCTCTCAACTTTTGATCACGTGATGGTAGGAAACTATGGATCTCAACCATCGGCAATCCTGTTCGTTCAACACAGTCGCCAACCTTGTTATTAACCATCGATCACCTTTCTACCGAGATTATAACATCTCCGTTGATTTAAAACATGTGCATCTTATAACTGCTTTAGTAACCCGTGACATAATGTATTAAAGACACATCAAAGTATTTATCATTCCTTCGGCTTCACCGGATGAGACATGTGGTGCTCACCCGTGATATCGCGATCAACAAAGACAGTGTTGTGGGGTCATCACGGGATGGCAGGGAACGGTTGAGACCACACGATGATTGAGCTACGGCCATGTAAACTTGTCCCTCTGCAAAATAAAAACATTTATTAGGGGAGAGGGCCCAGTAGTCGTGCAGGGACCAATAGTCGCAAAATCAATCATGATGATAATACCTAGTCTTACCACATATTTATACTATATATTGTAAATAAACAGTCCAAATGTAAATAAAGAAAAAACCAAATGTTGATAAAAAAATGGACCCATACTTGAAAACATGAGAACCTCTAAATGTTATATGAAAAAAATATAAATACATTCATGAAGAAATGAAATAAGTATTTTTTTGTTTCAAATAAAATATCATAACTCTCCACTATAAGTATATCATTTAAAAAATAAAATGCTTATTTAATAAAATAAGACACTTATTTAAACAAGTATTGTTATCATAGTGAAAAAATATTGTTCTTATGTGTACAACAATTGGTGTAGCAATGTACAAGCATTGGATAATTTTATATTAATAGTTTGTCCTATCACAAATATAAAAGGTGAGCACAATAAATAGGACATGTATTTTCCCATTAAATGTGAAGGATTTTCAAAAAGTTTTAGTGTTCAACTATTGGTCCATTTTTGTTCAATATAAGTTGTATTTTAAATAATTATGTGTTGTTTTTATAACAACAAATAGATTTCTTGTGTTCAACTATTAGCCCATATGTGTTGAATATAAAAGGTAGAGATATCAAATATTTATGGTTATCAATGAGTATTTGGTCCACTTAGGTTGTATATTAATTTTAATTTAAATAAAAATATCATATTCTACAAGCAACAAATGATATTTTTTTGGTTCAACTATTGGGGGTTTCCATGATTAAGTTTTGGTCGAACCTTTAAAAAGTCAAATTTTAGACACTTCTCAAAAGATCTACCAATGTGGCGAGTTGCATGATGAGTCAAACCTCCAAACCTTAGTTATAGATAAATAAGAGACCAGTCTACATTTCAAAAAAAAAATGAAGGTTCTACGATATTCCTGTCAATTGCTACATGCTGAGAAAGTTATCTGCACACAGGCCCTCTCCCCTAAAGGAATAAGGGACATCACTAGGCAGCGAAAACAATGACATAAGTTGTTTTAATGAGGGAACACAGGACCAACAAAAGACTTAGGAAAAATAAAGTCAAGCGAAGGAAATAAAATGATAAAACAAAGGGGGCCCAACAGACGAAGCGATGGGAGCTTAAGTGTTTTTAAAACCTTCCCAAAAAGTTGCCAAATGATCCCATCCAAGGTGTAAGATGAACACTAGGGTTTTACATGAATACAAAGGTAAAACCCCAACCTTAGGCTTTTCCCAAACACCATAGATGACCAGAGACACAAGGCAGGATAAAATAGAACACAAAGAACAAAACTTTGAAGTTCCATCACTACCCTTAACCCTTAAACCCCAAACCATTAAACCCTCTACCCTCTCTCTCTCCAAATTGCATCCCTCCTACCCCTCTCCTTCTCGGTCTCTCTCTCTCTCTCACTCCCTCTATCTCTCTCCCCTCTACCCTAAGCCCTAAACCTAAACCCTTAACCCTTAAAATCTATATCTATCTCCCACTCCCTCCCTCTCTCACTGAATCCCTCTATCTCTCTCCCCTCTACCTGTTGGTTGTTTTTACTATAACCAAGTTGGTCTTCTAATTTACCTATGGCATTTCCAATTCCAATCAAGGGAAGCTCAAAGGACTTGGACCAACTGACGAGGATTTTAAAGACCTCCTACACTTTGGGCTCTGCAAGACCCGGGAGGGTGATCCCTTAATGCATTTACAACCTCTACACCATTATCGTAAACAACATTAACAACAACAAATAATCTCATTTAATAGCTCAACATAATAGCATAATACTGAATAGAACTGGTTGTTCATCAGTAATATCAACTATTTGGAGCATGAGATAACTACAACACACTCCACAGTGTAAAATAGTCATTGATTTTCAATTTGTAGCAAGTGCTAGGTAAAGAAAAATAAAATACTAAACCATACAAATTAGTACAACTTACATCAGTGCCATATATCCATTGAGGGATTCAAATTCATAAACATCTAAGGGTTTATGATAGATTTAACACATAACATATAAGATCCTTGAGAACATTTCTTTACAATTTCATGAACATGTATTCTAACCCAATACTACTTATCAAATCCTTATATAGAACATATCCACCTACAATCCCCATTTAAGATGTTTTGAATGCTTTGTGTTACCAAAAGTAGAAGAATAGTTGCTTTATTTCAATCAACCCATGGTAGTAGATGTCATGGCCACCATTAAAGCTTATTCGTGTGCTACACGAACGAATCTAATCGCATTTGATGTAGATTCAAAAATTAGTCATCGATCTTTAACCTTGGTGAGATGATTGGATGACAATAAGGGGCCCACCATAATACTCGTTCCCAAGGAGATCCACATGGCGCTCGTCCATGATATCCTAATCAATAAAGACCTCTCAACTTTTGATCACGTGATGGTAGGAAACTATGGATCTCAACCATCGGCAATCCTGTTCGTTCAACACAGTCGCCAACCTTGTTATTAACCATCGATCACCTTTCTACCGAGATTATAACATCTCCGTTGATTTAAAACATGTGCATCTTATAACTGCTTTAGTAACCCGTGACATAATGTATTAAAGACACATCAAAGTATTTATCATTCCTTCGGCTTCACCGGATGAGACATGTGGTGCTCACCCGTGATATCGCGATCAACAAAGACAGTGTTGTGGGGTCATCACGGGATGGCAGGGAACGGTTGAGACCACACGATGATTGAGCTACGGCCATGTAAACTTGTCCCTCTGCAAAATAAAAACATTTATTAGGGGAGAGGGCCCAGTAGTCGTGCAGGGACCAATAGTCGCAAAATCAATCATGATGATAATACCTAGTCTTACCACATATTTATACTATATATTGTAAATAAACAGTCCAAATGTAAATAAAGAAAAAACCAAATGTTGATAAAAAAATGGACCCATACTTGAACACATGAGAACCTCTAAATGTTATATGAAAAAAATATAAATACATTCATGAAGAAGTGAAATACGTTTTTTTTTGTTTCAAATAAAATATCATAACTCTCCACTATAAGTATATCATTTAAAAAATAAAATGCTTATTTAATAAAATAAGACACTTATTTAAACAAGTATTGTTATCATAGTGAAAAAATATTGTTCTTATGTGTACAACAATTGGTGTAGCAATGTACAAGCATTGGATAATTTTATATTAATAGTTTGTCCTATCACAAATATAAAAGGTGAGCACAATAAATGGGACATGTATTTTCCCATTAAATGTGAAGGATTTTCAAAAAGTTTTAGTGTTCAACTATTGGTCCATTTTTGTTCAATATAAGTTGTATTTTAAATAATTATGTGTTGTTTTTATAACAACAAATAGATTTCTTGTGTTCAACTATTAGCCCATATGTGTTGAATATAAAAGGTAGAGATATCAAAGATTTATGGTTATCAATGAGTATTTGGTCCACTTAGGTTGTATATTAATTTTAATTTAAATAAAAATATCATATTCTACAAGCAACAAATGATATTTTTTTGGTTCAACTATTGGGGGTTTCATGATAAAGTTTTGGTCGAACGTTTAAAAAGTCAAATTTTAGACACTTCTCAAAAGATCTACCAATGTGGCGAGTTGCATGATGAGTCAAACCTCCAAACCTTAGTTATAGATAAATAAGAGACCAGTCTACATTTCAAAAAAAAAATGAAGGTTCTACGATATTCCTATCAATTGCTACATGCTGAGAAAGTTATCCTGCACAACTACTGAGCCCTCTCCCCTAAAGGAATAAGGGGACATCACTAGGCCGACGAAAAAAAATGACATAAGTTGTTTTAATGAGGGAACACGGGACCAACAAAAGACTTAGGAAAAATAAAGTCAAGCGAAGGAAATAAAATGATAAAACAAAAGGGGGCCCAGCCTAGACGAAGCGATGGGGCTTAAGTCGTTTTAAAACCTTCCCAAAAAGTAATAGCCAAATAGATCCCATCCAAGGTGTAAGATGAACACTAGGGTTTTACATGAAGACAAAGGTAAAACCTCAACCTTAGGCTTTTCCCAAACACCATAGATGACCAGAGACACAAGGCAGGATAAAATAGAACACAAAGAACAAAACTTTGAAGTTCCATCACTACCCTTAACCCTTAAACCCCAAACCATTAAACCCTCTACCCTCTCTCTCTCAAGTTTGTCCCTCCTACCCCCTCTCCTTCTCTCAGGTCTCTCTCTCTCTCAC